>JAURVB010013774.1:0-11407 GCA_033002965.1 Piper betle | reverse complement strand
CCAGATCTACTCTTGGCGTCTGAGGACGGTGATGCAATATGCACAACATGAATGAGATGCTTGGGTTCTAACGTGGTCCTACATGCATGCCATGATGTGCAAGCAAAGACAAGACAAAACAATATATGAGAAACCAAAAGAAAATATATACTACTACGGAAAAACGGACAGAGTTTTCCCTAAAAGTGTAATAAGGGCCAACTGTCCACGACTAGGGTATATAAATATTTTATCAAAATACGATAAAACATAACAATCTACTATGACATTCAATCATTATCTCATTTGTTTTCACCCAAGCCAAGTCTGAACTCCAAGGCTCCCTATTCATTCAGATTCATCCGTTCGTTTCATAATAAGCAATTCATCCAAACAACACATCAAAATTATCATTCACATAGCAATAACACACCATCATTATAGATTACACGCAGCAGGTACATGTGTGCGCGGTTCCGTGCTGCTCCTCCACAGTCCCGATAGCTTTCATCCCTCGCATTTCTCACCTACATATATATAGAAAAACCGTTAGAAACGAGTGTTACCGGCCCGGAAAATAACTAATATCAATCTGGCACAGGAGAGCAAACTCTCCTGTTGAATGAAAACCATATACTTCCTCAAGAACTCTCATCAGGGCACATATGGGAGCCGTCGCCATCGGGCCGTCACCCTCGGGTCGACAGCATCCCCCTTTCTTTCTCATTCTCATACCTTGGCCATTTCTCTATCGCTGCTCATCATCAAATCTCATTCCTTTTCGCCGTCTGCACCTTCCATATTACTCCTGGCCTTGAGCACGAAGGCCGAGCACTCTCAGGCAGTCACCTTTAGTACCCTTTGAACCACAAGTCTAGACATGCGCTGCATTGCAGTACCCGTAAACCTCCACACTTCTCCGGGTTTGAGGAACTCAAAGGTGGAGTTGTCTGGATCCTTCGGGAACGAAGTGGGTTCTCCCCAGCTCTAGAGCCCGCTCTTCCGAGCACACGCCCTATCTGAAGGCGTGGCTGTCAGTAACCCTCATTCCATATCTCACCGAAAACGCGAAAACTATACATATATAGGCCTGGGTTGGGATTTATACAATAGGCCCGAAGGCAACTTGTGGTGGATCTTAATTTCAAAAACTGACTCGAGGGTTCTCATCCTCGAGGGTTATTAATCCGAACAAAATTGTTGGCTAAATGGCCCGAGTCAAGTGGGATCCGATAAAATGCCACTTAACTTGTCCTGCACATGATAAATCAAATACACAATAGAATGGCATGAATCAGAGAACGAGTCCTAAACAGACCTGATAGAAGCTCCAAGCGTGTCCTCGTGTCTAGGCGGCGAGCTCCTACTACGTACCTACACATCGAAACTAAATACTAACGCCCGCTCATGATGCAGTCATACATCCTATATCACACATACATCCATCACGCATCAATCAACACACATCAACCTATATCAATTCTAGCAAGTCTAATTAGGCTAGTTTGCATTAGATCATAATCATTACCTAGTTACCCTAATTAGTTTCTTAGCCTCCATTTTTAACACCACTCAATCAACAAATTTCATATTTTATCCTTAATCAATTCTACATTTATATATATGATTAAAACAGGCAAATCACCAATCCTAGCATGCAATTCTAATAATCATGTACTTTTAAATAATTAAATTAGAATAAATTATACTTCGCGGGATTCGTGGCTCGAATTCGGCACCCTATGGCATCCGAAGTTCGATAGGGTTTAATCGGAGGGATTCGATGGAAGATCAGGTGGTTTCCGACGAATTTTGGTGAATCCGATTTTCCAGTGACTTCCGACGGTTTTTCGGCGACTGTCCCGGTGGTTTTCCGGCGACTGTTCGGCGGGCAATCGGGGGTAAGTGGTCAGCAGCGGCTCGGCGAGCTCATCCCAATGGTGGTGACGACAAGGATGACCGCGGTGGCGATGATTGCCGGTGGTGGCGTCGACCTCGGTCGGGGCGATCGGTCGCTTCGATCAGGCCCACGGACGACTTCGACGGTGGCGCTAGGTAAAGGGGAAATGCCGGGAGGTCAAGCGGGTGGTCGTCGGGATCACGGCGGCGGCGGCGCAACCCAGACAGCGGCAAATCGACAAGGGGGGGGGGGCGTCGCGGCTTGTGGGGCGATTCCGGCGTCGTGGTGGCGAGACGGTGGCCGGGGTTGGTCGTGGCGGCACGGCGGGGCGGGGCGGCGTCGATCGGCGGTAGTGCGGCGTCAGCGGCGGTGGCGGCAGTACATAGCAATGGGCGTTTGGGAGGGGAAGGTGTCGGGAGGGAGAAAAACACCGTCAATGGCAAACTCGTAAATAAATATTGACTCGATTCCTACTCGAGTCAAAATAATAACTAGTTCGTAATAAATTCTAAAAAAATCTAGAAAAATATGGAAAAATCCCATAAAATAAAACAAACACAACAACATCCAAATGATATGTTATATAACTAATAACCCACCCAAACTCACCTATATCGCATCCTAGTTCGTCATTCGGCCCTAAAAATATTCTACGATCAAATAAAAATAACAATCAATACTGCTTACCTCCATATACTTGATAACCCATTTTTCATCATCTTTTTGATGTTATCATCGTATACTTAAGCACACATGACCCTCATCACTCATAACTCAAAGCTGGCCTCAACTTAGCTCGCGGTCCATGAAGCTGACTCGACTCGAACCGACTGGTTCGCTCCCGTAAAACTCTGACTCGTGTTACGAGTTTTTCAGTAATTATTGGGTGGGGCCAAGTACCATGACCTTTCAATTCCTAAGCTTAATTTATTTCATCTTTTTCTGCATTAAAACTCTAAAATTAAGCATATCTCATAAAATATTAATAACTAAATTATAACTAGAAATATCACCCATTTTAATATAATTTATACTTGGGATGTACAAAATTACATTAAAAATATAGGTAAATATTGTATACTAAACACTTAACAGTGAGGGCCTAGAATATATTGGCAGTTCCAAGGGACTAGAAAATAAAATGAGAAAATACTGAGAGAGGCATCAGGAGGGCAACCAGTTTGGGATGCTACCGGGATTGCAACCTAGTGGCTCCTTATTAAGTGCCCTTCAAAGAATTCCTGGTGAAGTATATGAATGCCTTTCTTTATATGAGAATTAGCTTTTATAGCCTGTTTGATATTAGTTTTATTTTGGACCAATAACACTCGTTACTAATGTATTTTTATAATGTATGTAGGTGATGATCATGAGTAGGATGTGCTAGCCTTGGCGGAGGAGAATATATGTCTCTTGCACATAGATTTCAGACAATAGAATGTTAATATTTTGTTTATGAAGTCATTATATTATAATGTGATAAAATTCTAGGTATGATAATGTGATGTAATATGATGTCCGCTGCAGTAGAAAGATTGCTAACGATGACATGTTAATATATATATATATATGTATATATTTTAATAAATATATTTAAACATTGAATATGTACAACAAGTGGGCCAAGAGCCCGAATTAAAGAGAAATGTGAATAAAATGCAAAAGTGGGTCGAGATCCAAGATTCAGAATGAGTTATATAGAAAATTAGAGTTTTGTATGAATGACAATGTTTGATATATATATATATATATATATATATATATATATATATATATATATATATATATAATAAGGTTGATTTGATAGGGTGACCATTAATTGCATTTTTAGGGGAGACTCTACCCGTTTTATTTTTGAAATTTTTATTGATTTTTATTGCAATTGTTTTGGTGTGTAAATTGGTTTTCATTTGATCAATATAGTAGCATGTTAAGGTTCAGTACATCCATCCATGCATAACGATTAGTATCTTCATCTTAAGACGTCGAGAGTAGATCCGCATGAGTTGGGTTCGGGTTAGCCAACCTAATCGGGACTAGCGACATTCCAATTCGGTTTGCAAGCGTGAATTGGATTTTTGGTGTTACAAAGATGGTCCGGATGTCCTCGAGAAAAGTGTCACGGGTCTCATAAGGGCCAAGACAGTTCAAAATGGTGCCAAACACATGACAAGTAAATAAAGACTAGCTATGGACTCGATCCTAACATCAAACTAGACTCGACTAGACCTAACTAAAAATGAAAAGGTCGGACACATTGTGTTTATATGAGCGTACCAAGCACTAAAGGATGATAAAGCTGGGCAAACATATAATATACTATACTCGAATTACGGCAAGAAAGGTCGGACCAAAATAACCCAATCTGGGTAAAGACCGAACTTACCTAAAACCCTCGGGTGAACGGCTTGGGTTTTATACTAACCTACAATCTAATACAATCCTATATCAACTCTAATACCACTTGTAACAGCCTGACGTAAGTGTAAAATGATGTGCCTTAGTTATCACTTAAAAAATAATTAATTAAGTTAAAAATCTATAAATACATCGTTATTTATATATTAGATTTTACCCTACGAGGAATTAATGAAATGAATAATTTTTAGATTATTACACCTGTCACTACCATTTTAAAATAAAAAATGTAGTTAAAGTTATCATTTTTTAAACTTTTTTTAAATGGCAAAAAGATATTAAGTCATCTTGTTTTAATTTAATTTAAAATGGTCACTGAATGACCACCGCAAATATGATCAACCAAAGTGTGAATCTGTGAGGATACGTTGTCAAGGCCAGACAATTCTCATTGACAGGCGTACATGGACACAATAAGAATATTATCACCAACTTAATTCACTGTGTAGAATATAATTGGAGACCTAAATATTTTTCTCTCTACAACAATTTTGCATCTTCCAGAATGTGCGCTTGTATTCTCACGCTAAATCATGGGAGGCCAGTAATAAAGCACACGGCCACCGCAGCAACCACAATAAATAACCGGTCACTCTCAGTGACGCCAGTCTTCGCAAAGGATGACCACTCACGTTTCCAACAATCAAGTAAGAGTCCGGACTCTATTCTCTTTATATATAGCGAGACTCATCGCCCACCCGAATGCTTAAGCATACATCGTCCAATAGGACAATTATTTTGGCAAGATTTAGCAAATGGGAAAGCAGTACCACTCGTTGTTGATACTCTCGGTCGTTGTGAAGCTGGTCTGCTGTGGCATGTCGGACTTTGCAAGCGATCAAGCTGAATGTGGAAATGCCCTGGTGGGACTGGCACCTTGTCTTGAGTATGTAACAGGGGATGCCAAGGCCCCAACTCCGGACTGCTGCAAAGGGTTGCAGCAGGTGATAGCCAAGAGCCCCAAATGTCTCTGCATCCTCATCAAGGACAGGAACGATCCAAACCTTGGGTTCAAGATCAACGCCACCAAAGCTCTCACCCTCCCCACCACCTGCAAGACTACAGCTGTCAATACCAGTGAATGTATAGGTGAGATGAATATGTACTATTGAAATAGCAGTTCGACAATTTTTAGGTATCACTGCTGCGTGAACCCTAAATCGGTCATAGTTATTCGCAAAATAAATGGATACATGTAAAAGATTTTCTACTCTCTAAATTTTAGGGCAGTCAATAGCTAAAATTAGAATTTAGGACAATTTGTTGACGTAAAGATCTACTGGGTCTTCTTCCTTCAATTTAAGTTTTTAGTGGTGATCAAGTGGTAAGCATCCATATGAAAATCACCCACAAACAGATCACAGACTTTGAATACTCCTCCATGTATGCTTCAAGAAATATCAATATGATCTATTTATACTTCCTAGTGTGGTGCTAAACCTAAAACTTGTCTGCGTTAGATATTATCAAATAATATTTTTCTTTTAAATTTTTTTATTTTTCACATCAACTAGGCATCAAATAATAAAACCATTAATAGAGGTGCATAACTTTGCTGCTAGACCTTCTTCATTTGACGCCAAGCTCACCAGATGCCCAGATATTCAAACAATTTGGAGGCAGTCCCTCTCCATCCCCGTCCCCTGCCGGTACTAATAAATTACCTCTCATCTCAATTTTCATAATTTAGAGGATGTTCTTTCCATTTGTCATGTATATAGCTGTATATAGATATAACATGATGGCATAGCCAATGTTTCTATTTTGGGTTGTCATTTTGAAGGGAAAATGAATGGGACGAGTGCCAACACTGGGGGAACCAGTGCAAAAGAGAAGAGTAAGGGGACAAAAGGGAGATGGATTTCCAAGGAGAAGATAACTGGACTTGTCCTCCTCATGTGCTTCTGGACCTATCTCAGCCCATGAACATTTTGTGCATTCTGTGATTTTTCTTCTCCACTAAATTCTGTTTTTATAGAGAATAATATCCACAATCTCCCCTATTTTATAGTAAGGTACTATTGTGACGCCTTTTTAAAAGTTGTCTAAACATGGCCATGGGGACTTAGGCCCAAAGTGAGCGTATCAATTATCATGTGCGCGTGCTCGAATTTATTATTGATTTGTCATGCGTACCAATTCGTTCAAATCTTTCCAAAAAGTAAATTTCTGAAAAAATTCTCTTTATCTACCTTCTAGTCCAACAATGATACAAATCTATTGAAGAATTTAGGATTATAGGTACACTGAATAACCCTATAATAATTTACTATTCATGGGTGTTTTAGCAAGGATAAAAAATATGGTTTTCCCTTCCAACTAGGGTTGCCACTAGGTCGGGTTTGGTCTACCTCACCCAATATTAAAGACACGAACCCGAACCCAAATTTATACACAAGAATTTTTTTTTAATTTAGATCCAAATCCGACCCTAACCTTATTTAAATAAACCCGGACCCGAACCAAACTTAAACCAATAATAAATATATTAGATATTTTTATATAAATTCAAATAAAATAGGAAAAAAATTAAAGATTTTATGTTTGTTTCTCTAACTTATAATAAAATATAATATATTATAAAAGTATATTATATATATATATATATATAGGGTAGCGCTACAGTGCGCTGCCCTATTTGCCAAATGTGGACCGTTGGATCTAATCCAACGGTCCACAATCACCCCCCATCCCATTTTCAGCCGCTCCGATCGCCGCCCCCGTCGGCCGCCCCATGCCTGCGTCCCGCTGGCCATCCCTGCCCTGGCCCTTGCCCCCATCCCGCCGCTGCCCCTGCCCCCGCCGGCCTGCCCCGCCCCTGCCCCCGCCCCCGTCGGCCGCCCCTGGCCCCAACCCGCTGGCCAGCCCATGCCTTCGTCCCGCTGGCCGACCCAGCCCCAGCCCATGCCTCTGCCCCGCCCTGCAGGCCGCCCTGCCACTACCTTTGCCCCCACCGGCCTCCCCTGCCCTAGCCCCCACCCGCCCTTGCCCCCGCCCCCGGCCCCTGCCTGACGGCCGCCCCATGCCCCCGTCCTGCCGGCCGCCCCTGCCCTCACCTCACCGCTGCCCCTGCCCCCGCCCCAGTCGGCAGCCGCAGCCTCCCCGCCCCTCGCTCGTAGCCGCTTCGCGCGAGAGAGAGCGGGGAACAGGGGTGGGTAAAATCGTAATAAAAACTTTACTCGGTCCCTGACTCGAGTTAATATTACGAAATAAATTAAAAAAATAAAATTTTTTTATAATAAATATTTGATTCGATCTCACACGAGATCGAGTCAATATTACAAAATAAATTTTAAAAATAAAATAATTTTGTAATAAAAACTTTATTTTGTCCCACACGAGACCGGTGCCATACATTTCCCAGCAGGCCCATCTAGCCCTGAGGCCCCGAGGCGGCAACATTGTTGGCCAGCGGGTTGCCGCCGGCAGGGGGTGGCACACCAAAACAAATGAGGAAGAAATAGGGGTGAGTATTTTAGTAATAAAAATTTTACTTAATCGGACTCGAGTTAAAATAATTTATTACGGAATTATTTTATTTTTTTAAATTTATTTTGTAATAAAAATTTATTCGGTAATAAAGATTTATTCGGTAATAGTATTATGAAAAAAACTTGACTCGATCCCGCACATGATCGAGTCAGGTTTTTATTACAAAATTATTTTATATTTTTTAAATTTATTTCATATTATTGACTTGACCACGACTCGAGTTAAGTTTTTATTACGAAATTATTTTTTTAAAATTTATTCAATAATATTAATTTGACTTTAGTCGAGATCGGGGAGACGATGCGAGGGGGCAGGGGGCGGCAAGAGGGGGTCAGGGGCGGGGCCTGGGCCAGTGGGGGCAGGGGGCAGCGGGTGTGGGGGGCGGGGGGCAGGGTTTGGGTGGCGGCAGGGAGGTGGTCGGCAAGCAGCGGCGTCAGCGAGGAGCGAATCAAAATTTTATTTTATGTTATTTTATTTTAAAAATTTATTTCATAAAATTGACTTGAGTCAAGAGTAAGTCAAGTTTTTATTTTATTATATTTTATTTTTTAAATTTATTTCATAAATTTGACTCGAGTTAGGAGCGAGTCAAATTTTTATTACGAAAATGCCATCGCTCCTTCTTTCCCCATGTTTTATCGCGCCACCGCCGGCGGTGAAGCAAGTGACGCCAGCGTGGAGGTGGCCAGGGCAGCAGACGGCGGGGAGGAGCTTGGTCGACGGGCGGGGCGGCGGCGGGGGTGGGGGCGAAACGGGCGGCCGGGGAGGGTGGCAAAAACAGGTCAGGGGCGGGCGGGGCGGCGGCAGGGGTGGGGTGAAACAGGCGGCGGGGGGTGGGGAACCGGGCAGGGGGCGGGCGGGGGCGAGGCGGCGGAGGGGCAGGGGAAACAGGGCAGGTGGGGGGGAGGGCTGCGGGTAGGGGGCGAGGCAGCAGAGGGGCCAGGGGAAACAGGGCAGGGGGGAAGGCTGCGGGCGGGGGGAGGCGGCGGCGGCGGGGCGGGCGGAAACCGGGCAGGTGGGGGGAGGGCTGCGGGCGGGCGGCGCGGTGGCGGACGGGGCGGCTGCGGTGGTGGCTGCGTGGGGCAGTGGTGGAGGGAAATTGATGGAAAGAATGGTGGCCGTTGGATTTCGATCCAACGGCCACCATTCTTAACGCTGCCTATGCGCTGCCTTAGTTGGCAGCGCATAGTAATATTCCTGTATATATATATATATATATATATATATATATATATATATTATTTTGGCAACTCCATTGGGGATGTAGAAAATTGCTGCAACTTTAGTTCTCATTGGTTGCAAACGTTCCACACTCAATCTCGAAGATTGCAATGTTATCTCTAGTATTGCCGTATTCATCAAACTTCGTAAGGTTGGGCGCTTATATTTTTCTGGCAAATTTTCTTTGTAAACTTCATCGGCTAAGGGACAGAGACACTTTACTGTTTTTCTCGGCTATTTGTCCTTATGCGCTATCAGTGCAGTAATTAATGTAATCAATGTGACTTGTGCATCCATTATGACTTTCAACTCGTCAAAATAGGCATATTGAACTAACACAATTGGTGCAATTGGCGTTGCTGGAACCATTGTATGATATACTTGTGGAGAATAACTAACTGGCACGGGAGCTACTCTGGCAGGAACTAATGGTTGAACCATTGACATTAAAGGCATCATCATTGTGATGGGTACCATAGTGGTGATCGGTAGGGGAAACAACATAGAAACTGTAAAGACCAGGAAAATATATATATATATATATATATATATATATATATATATATATATATATATATGTATATATTCGACGCGGTGGGATCGAACGTTGGTATCCATGAATTTATTTAAATTATTTACCCGCTATCCGGTTAATTATCAATTACCCGGTCAAGTGGAAAGTATTAGTTAACCGGTTAAGTATTTTTACCCGGTTAAGTAAACCATACCATTTAACCGTTTAAACTAGTAAAGTGAACCGTATCACTTACCCATTTACCCGGCAATGAAGTGTGTTTTCATAAACCCTAGGCCTTCTTTCATTTTATAAGGAGGAGGAGGGGGGGGCGTCATGCACATAAGCTCCTTGGACAAACGCCGGCTTCCCCATTGTTTTGGTAAGTTTCTTCCTCTCTTCTTCTTAGTTTGCATGCATACATATGATCAAAGATTATAATACAAGATAATCATGGAAACTAAGACCTGAAATCAACAAGAAAAAGGGAGGATGTAACTGGATTAGAACCAGGAATTCACCCACGAACATAAGTTGCTGCCGTGCAGCAATTCTTGTGTGTTTGTGATTAATTACAGCAAGAAGTCATAATCTTTTGCTAATCAGTTGCTGCATCAACGTCCTTACTCATGTTGTAGTAATTAAAG
Organism: Piper betle; assembly: GCA_033002965.1. Taxonomy (NCBI): domain Eukaryota; kingdom Viridiplantae; phylum Streptophyta; class Magnoliopsida; order Piperales; family Piperaceae; genus Piper; species Piper betle. The sequence continues at coordinate 1,236 of JAURVB010013774.1, read as the reverse complement.
GTGAGATTTCATAGAATTTACAGCCAAGAATGGTAGCACGTCCTGCTAAAATTGCCAAGGATGGTAGCACGTCCTGCTGAATTGCAGCAACAACACCATGGCGTTTGTGTCACGACCAGTTGCATATACCACGCTGTAGGGTAGTGTTTCTCTTCTTCTGGGCGTTGGGTTGTTGTGTGGGAAGAAGGGGACGCGTGGGGCGGTGCTGCTGGCCACATTTGAGTCGCCATAGCAGCAGGTCGAGGTCGCCATGGCTGCTGGTTCGTCGCTGTGGTGGTGCAGTTGCCCTTTGATTGTTGCTGCTAATTTGGTTGCTAGGAAAGGGAGACAATGGGTGAAGGATAGGATCTAGATTTTGGTCGAAAGAGAAGAGCTTGGTGCTTGTTTTGGGTGAAGAGAAGAATGGTGACGGGAAGAAGAAGAAGAAGAAGAAGAAGAATGGCAGTTTTGTAATTTCGAGTTGACTCGATATGGGTTGAGTTAAAAATCATAATAATAATACCAACTCGTGTTAAAATCATTGAAATAATTAATTTAAAGGAATATGAGTTAAGTGGTCAAAATAATAAATTTATAAATTATTACATGAAATTAATAAATTTTGATCACGATAAACGGTAATTAAGTAATCGGCTGATTAAAAGTAATTAACTTAAATTTAAGGGTTATGAGGAATATTTAATAGAGACTTCACCTATATCATATAAAAGTTATATTTGATAAATAAAACGATTATTCTTATAATAAATTCGTAAAGTAAAATAATGGATCAATAAAAGATAATCGCGTAGAAATTACGCGATAGCATAATTAATTAAATAAAGAAGTGTTGAACCTTATCGAATTAAATAAATTAATTAATGTGGCATATATTAAATATTTAGTTTCATGCATTTTCGACGCGAGTAAAATTATACTAATGTATAATTTTATGCCCCGTTCATATTAGGGTTAGCGGATTACAGTCGGACGAACCGCAAGTCAGGTACGTATAATAGGTAGAACATCGTATTTTCATTGTTGGTAGCCTAGGTCGGCCTGAGCCCAGATTCGACCACCATGCACGAAGTGCAACCGGGGTTAAAGAATTGACTCAGTCCGACACTGGGTCGTGTTATGTGTGTGAATCTTGTAATGCATCGATATTGTTTTGGAGTAGTGATAGCTGCCCCATAAAAAGGCTACGGCCGGGGTGAGTGAGGCACATCGATTCCTCCATCGCACTAGAGTGCAGTG
>JAURVB010013773.1:0-35457 GCA_033002965.1 Piper betle | reverse complement strand
TTACCTTGGCCCTGATGTTATGAGGATGACTAAGCAAGCTAGCTGAAAATGTTGAAAGCTGCTTTGCATGAAAGTTTCCCATTTGTCTATTTCTTGTATTGATATCATTATTTCATCCACTTTGCACCTTGTTTTTATGCTGAATTTAAATCAGAAGAAAGATTATAGGAAGATATTAAGGTCGTCGAAGAAGATGCATAGATGCCAAGATCTTGACGGTTCTACGTTTCAATGTTTTTTTTTGGTTCTCAAAATAAAAGCTTATCTTGTCAAAAAGGTTTTCGGAGGTCCGATGTCACGGGAGTGATTGCAGGGCCCCCAGGGAGCTAGGGTTTGGCAGTTGTCCCTACTCTTCTTGAGTCCGGAGTAGGTGGTGGATGCTACCTTTGTGGTGAAACAACTTACCAAGTGCTTATGCGAGTTATGGTTGCAGGGCAAGGAAGGGCTGAGGTTGAACGAAGGACCGAGACTTGGTGCTGGGAAGTGTAGCGGGTGCGTCGGCAGCATGTGCGAGCATGGCGCTACATGGTGCCAAGGAAACCTCAAGTTGGTTCGGAGCCATGCCAGGTGGCGTTCGATGAGCTGAATGCTGCCATTTCATCGGAACCAATACTGAAATTGCCGGATTTCAGTCGACCATTTGAAGTAGTTACCGATGCTTCAGATAGAGCCGTGGGAGGTGTCTTATAGCAGGATGGGCATCCAATAGCGTTTGAGAGCTGGAAATTGAAGGAAGGCGAAATGAGGTATTCAGCTCACGAGAAGGAAATGCTAGCTGTGGTTCATTGTCTCAGAGTGTGGAGTGTGTACTTGTTGGGGTTCAAATTTGTAGTCATAATCAACAATGTAGCCAACACTTTCTTCAAGACCTAGAAGAAGTTGTCGCGGAGACAAGCTAGGTGGCAGGAGTTTCTCGCAAAATATGATTTCGAGTGGTTGCACCAACCAGGGAAGTCCAATCAGGTGGCTGATGCCTTGAGCAGGAAGAACTTAAAAATGGTGGTAGCCTTATCCGAGATTCAGACGGAGCTACTAGGGCAAGTCCAGGATTTGGCTAAGGAGGATCTGGAGTACAGGAAGTTGGTCGACCGGATTAGTGAGGGACTGGTTCGAAAATATTGGTTGGATGATGGATTAGTCTATGCCAGTGGGGGACGTCTTTACATTCCTACTAGGAGGCTAAGACGAAAGCTGATGGAGGTGTCCCACGACACCCAGTGGGCAGGACATCCTGGCAGGGACCGGATGTATGCACTCATGTCTAGAGTGTATTATTGGCCGAGAATGGAGGCCGATATCGAAGCTTTCGTGAAGTCTTGTTTGGTGTGTCAATAAGACAAGGTGGAGAGAAGACTGGAGGCTGGCTTGTTGCAGCCTCTACCTACTCCAACGAGACCGTGGAGTTCGGTTTCGCTCGACTTCGTGTCAGGGTTCCCAAAAGTAAAGGGAATGTCTTCGGTGTTGGTGGTAGTGGATCGGTTCTCAAAGTACGCCATTTTTGCAGCTACTCCACATGCATGTACAACCGAGGTAGCTGCAAATTTGTTCTTCAGGAACGTGGTTAAGCATTTTGGAATGCCGGCGGACATTGTGAGTGACCGAGACACCCAGTTCACTGGGAGGTTCTGGACGTCTTTGTTTGGGCTGCTGGGGAGCAAGCTGAACTTTTCTACCGCCAACCACCCTCAGTCAGATGGGCAGACTGAGAGGACGAATGCCTTGTTGGAGGAGTACCTTAGGCATTTCGTCACGTCCAGCCAACAAAACTGGTTGGAACTTCTTGACGCGGTGCAGTTTAGTTATAATCTGCACCGATCTTCAGCGATGGGACTGAGTCCATTCGAATTAGCAACGGGCCATCAACCTCTGACACCACAGGAGGTTGCTCTACAGGGGCGTGGAGTGAAGTGTCCAGTGTCTTTTAGGTTTGCTCGGGATAGGCAAGACCTATATGAAGATGTTGTGGATTCTTTGGCCAAGGCTACGCGCAGGATGAAGAGATATGCGGATCTCCGGAGAAGGCTGTTGTCATTCAGCGTGGGGGACAAGGTGATGCTGAAGCTAACTCCCCAGATCTGGAAGAAGATCAGGCGTACTGATGTGCACAGGTCCTTGGTGCAGCGGTACGATGGACCCTTCGAGGTGGAGAAGGTGATTGGGAGCGTAGCATATCGGTTGAAGCTACCCGATAGGTACAAAATCCACCCGACTTTTCACGTAAGCTTTCTCAAACCTTTTCATGAGGATGTGGTCAATCCGAGGAGAGCTCATCTTAGAAGAGCTCCACCGACTGTCCGGCAACAATATGAGAAGAAGGTGGGGAGGATATTGGAACATAGGCAAGGTGCTCCAAACACTGGGACGGAGTATCTTATCAAATGGAGAGGGGAACCGAGAAGCAAGGCGAGCTGGGAAAAGGAGAGGGATCTATGGCAGTTCGAGAGGCAGGTCAAGAAGTACTGGGCAGGGCTTAACCCTCCGATGAGGACATTGGGTCTTATTGGTGGGGGAGGACTGTCACGAAAGTGATTGCCGGGCGCCCAGGGAGCTAGGGTTTGGCGGTTGTCCCTAGTCTTCCCGAGTCCGGAGTAGGTGGTGGATGCTACCTGTGTGGTGAAACAACTTACCAAGTGCTGATGCGAGTTATGGTTGCAGGCAAGGAAGGGCTGAGGTTGAACGAAGGACCGAGACTTGGTGCTGGGAAGTGTAGCGGGTGCGTCGGCAGCATGTGCGAGCATGGCACTACATGGTGCCAAGGAAACCTCAAGTTGGTTCGAGGGCAGTTGCATGACCAGCAGCTGTGGACGAGCAGCGTGCCGAGCATGGGTGGAGCGAGGTCGGTACAATGACCGAGCGTTACCGACCTCGCGTGCCTGTATGAAGTGCCGAGCTTGTGCGTGATTTGGGTCGAGCGGTGTCGAGACCCATGGTCGGGCGCGATCAGCGTGATCAAGTGGCGCGGCGAAGTCTGGTGGCAGCCTGGAGCGAGCAGCGTACCGAGTGGGTTTGGTGCGTGCGCGCTGCTGCGTGCCGAGGGTTGGGTCGCTCCAACTAGCGGCACTGGCGAGCAGTGTGCGCGGGCGTCGTCCAGCACACGAGCGCGAGCGCGAATGCGAGCGAGGTGCAGTCTGTGCGAGCGCGCGTGCGGGCGCGAGCGAGATGGGCGAGCGGGCGAGCGTGGGCGCGACCAGGAGCGAGCGATGCGTGCAGAGGTTTATGCACGAGCGAGCCGACACCGGTACCGGTATTCAGACATGGTAGCGAGCCAAGCGGGTCGAGGGACCATGTTGCAGTACCAGGGTGCGCACAAGGGGCGAGGACTTGGCACGAGGGGTTGATCGGGACTTGGCTCAAGGGTTGAACCAGCATGGTGCGACCAAGGAGCGGCATGTTTATCTACATGGTGGATTGCATGCTTATCTGCATGGTGGACGCCAGAACTGCAAATAGAGTTGATGGAAGATATGGTGAATATATGATCTTCTCATGGACCAATAGGAGTGCGACGGTGACTCATTGGTGATAAACCTCAACACAGCCTTGGAGATAGACTCAGGCGAACCTGGACGTGATGCTGGGATTGTGGAGGATCTCCAGATGATATGGTGAATATCCAGCAGCAGCCAACTCGGGTATTTGATGAGGACTTCAGAAAATACAGAAGGCACGAAGCAATTGTGGAAGCAATTGGCGAATTCCAGAGTACATGAGTTCTTTGTGGAGGGGAACAACTTGATCGGGCAAGGAGACTTCAAGGTGCTGCTGCAGTCTATTCGTGGAGTTTGGATAGAGGCATCTTGGTGGACGACTGCTGTGGTGTTGGTCGTGAGTCTGCCTTTAGGATCAGGTGCGTGTCTGGTTGTAGCAATCCCTGTTTTGCATATCGATCGGTGCATGCAATTGAGGTTGATTAGGGGTCGACCTAGGGGTTGTGAGTTGGTCTCTTGCAGGGAGGTGAGAGGCTTGGTCGTGGGGTTGCATGTCCATGACCAGCAAGTAGTCAGGGTTGTGATTGCTTGTATATCCTTTGTTAACGATTGAAATAAAGGTTGGGTGGATTCCCGTAATTAGTAGTGTGATTGTCGAATTTGGTAACCAGGCGCTGGGCTGTGATTCCGAGTCTAGTGCGTATCGGGTGTGGGTGACCGGTACTTGGGGCGAACATACTACGGGTGCTTGGTGCGTGTGTTGCAACGTGCCGCTGCATACGCGAGAACTTGGTGATCGGTACCGGCAGCAACACAAGTAGCGCTGTGGGCAGTTGGGTGCGTGGTGCTAGCCGGGTGTACGAGCCTTCACGAGCGCGCCAACCTTCATCGTGTCGCTACAAACAGCGGTATCCGGCTGCGTGTGGAAGTAGGCTGATGTTCCCAGGAGGGGAATACGCCGCACGGGCAGGTTTTAGGTCAGAAAAATTTTGGGCCATAAACAACCCCGTGACAGTTGTCTTCTATTTATCATTCAATGAATCAAACCACATTTAATGTCATACTAAGGGAGTGTTTGGTCTGTTGAACATCATCTAGTGCAGAAAAGGCTAAACATGGAAGACGTTTACCTTGGGGCCCTGATGTTATGAGGATGACTAAGCAAGCTAGCTGAAAATGTTGAAAGCTGCTTTGCATGAAAGTTTCCCATTTGTCTATTTCTTGGATTGATATCATTATTTCATCCACTTTGCACCTTGTTTTTATGCTGAATTTAAATCAGAAGAAAGATTATATGAAGATATTAAGGTAGTCGAAGAAGATGCATAGATGCCAAGATCTTGACGGTTCTACGTTTCTATGTTTTTTTTGGTTCTCAAAATAAGAGCTTATCTTGTCAAAAAGGTTTTCGGAGGTCCGACATGTAAAATTCTCACCGCTTCTTTTGCTTTTTTATAAAAAAATAATTTTACAATTATCGTTATTTTCTATAAAATAATAATAGCCTTTACATTAATTTAATCTATTGGGTATAATAAAGGGAGCTCATGTTGAGCTAGGCCACAAATCCCTTAGTTTTAAATATCGTACATGTGACCATACCCAAATTTTAGGTAGCGCATGATATATTTGGTTCAACCGGATCAAATTGAGTTTAACTATATTTTAAAATTATAAATAAAATATTTTATTAAATTTTAATAATATATTTTGTCATTAATATTTTATTAAATATTGATTAAAATACTAAAATTTTCAACAAAATACCGGATTTGTGAAAATTTCCTACTAAAAAATCAAATATCGATTTGAATGGTATAAAATCTTAAACCTACCAAATCTAAAAACGGTATGTGGTACACTTAGGGTTGCCACCTTGTCAGGTATGGTGCGGGTTTTACAAGGCCCCCAAACCCAACCCGATAGTAAAGACCCGGACCCAAACTTGAATTTGTATGTAATCATTTTCCTTTGATTTAGACCCAAACCCGACCCTGACCCGATTTAATAAATTCGGACCCAAATCGAACCCGAACCGATAATAAATATATTACATACATTTACATAAAAACACACAAATTTTATATATTTTATGATAATTTTTCTTATTTATAATAAAATATAATATATTTTAAAAGATATTTCATATGTATACTAAAACATATAAAGAAAAATGAAATTTTAATATAAAAATTAATTTATTTTTGGCTTTGGGCTCTTAGTGAGTTGGGTCCTTTAAGATCTGAACCAGGGCCCGATATGAAACGAGTACTAATAAAGACCCGAGTCCGATATAGTTAGACCTTAGGAATTTTTGGGTCGGGTCAAGTTGGGTAGCTCATTTACAGGGACCAATTGGCAATCCTAGGTATACCGGGTAGAATTGGGTGGTATGATACATTATTTAATAGGAATTCTTCATAATTGGAAGCTTTTTATTTTATACATATATTAAGAGTTTATATGTGTTTCATTTAGAAACATATTATGTATAGTTTTAAATATTATACCGGTTATTATACTTGAATAATTTATAGTCGATATAGAGTATATTTAGTTCAATCGGGTTGAACTGGTTTCAATGAAATTTTAAAATTATAAATTGAATAGCTTATTAATTATTAAAAGTATACTTTATCATTAGTAGTTTACTAAATGCCAGTTAATATGCCACAATTTTCAACATAAAATTGGATGTTTTTAAATTTTCAAATTTAAATACTAAGTATGGACTAAAATGGTATAATTTCTTTAAGCGTACCAGATTTGAAGGTAGTATATGGTTCACCGAGTACAACCAGGTGGTACAATACATTATTTAGATCCATGACATTATGCATGATTTCCGAACATTACATGGGAGTCTTGTCCATTATTCATGGTTCCAAAAACGTGCAAATACACAAACTTAAGCGACAACATATTCTGCTTAAGAAAACTTTGGCTTAGCAACGAGAACGAGATGCTCCATTCTATGCATGGTAATGCCAAACACTTCTGTCGTATCCAAATCTTTAGCCCCAACTCCACTGAGCAGTTCCCAACCCAAGCTATGAAGAAGCTGGGCAAGGGCCAGCATCACAGTCTGCTCCGCAAACAAGATTGCCGGGCACATCCTGCTCCCAACCCCAAATGGGATGAGCTCAAAATCTTGTCCCCGGTAATCAACAGAGCTCCCTAGATATCTCTCAGGTCTGAACTCCTCAGGATCACTATAGCACGTTGGATCCCTCCCTATGGTCCATGCATTGAAGATTAACCTTGTTTTTGGAGGGATCTTGTACCCGTTGATCTCTACTTCATCGGTGGATTCTCGTGGAAGAAGAAGCGGTGCAGGTGGGACCAGTCGAAACACCTCTTTGATGAGGCCTTTCAAGTAATCCATGTTGGCTGTGCGGAATCTGATAATCATGTCCTTTCTCCCATCCCGTTTCTTACTTCCTTTTGAGCTATTTCGAGCACCCTTTGATTCGTTATCAGTTGAAGATATATATGAAGATTATAAGAAGATGTCAAGGTAGCAGAAGAAGTTGCATGGATGCCAAGATCTTGATGGTTCTACGTTTCGATGTTTTTTTTGTTCTCCCAAGAAGAACCTATCTCGTCAAAAAGGTTTCCGGAGGTCTGATATGTAAAATTCTCACCGCTTCTTTTGTTTTTTTCTTCTACCTAGCCTGACCTTGTAATCATCGTCTGATAGAGATTTTAGGTACATCCTTTAGCCATAGCTTTAAGACATATTGTTACAAGGCACCCACTTTGTTGGGTTTATCCCACATCATGTTTGGAGGTAACTCGTAACTTTTATATAGGATAATAGGAAAACTTTATTCTTTAAGTTAGCTTTTAAATTAAGAGAGGCTCAGAAAACCTTTTATAAGTCCTTTTCGGAGGCCCATTGAGCCCAACATTGGTATAAGAGCCTAGTTGGCGGTTGGCTTGTGTTGCCTCGGGCGAGCCCGAATTAAGAGTTTCCTAGAACTTCACTGTACATGTGGACCTAGGATGTGGTGAGAGGGTGAGAGTGATATGATTCAGATGGGCTAGCCCAAATTACATGTAGTGACGTCTGCATGTGGTGAGAGGTGAGAGGGATATTAGCCGAATTGGAGTGTCCTGAAACTTCACTATAACATGTCGATATTCAGATGGGCTAGCCCAAATTACATGTAGTGACGTCTGTATGGTGAAAGTTGAGAGGGGATATTAGCCCAAATTACATGTAGTGATCGTCTGTATGTGGTGAGAGTTGAGAGGGATATTAGCCCAAATTACATGTGTAGTGACGTCTGTATGTGGTGAGAGTTGAGAGGGATATTAGCCCGAATTGGAGTGTCCTGAAACTTCACTATAACATGTCGATAACATGTGTGTGCCTAGAGATGATTCGGGTGAGAGGGATATTAGCCCGAATTGGAGTGGCTGAAACTTCACTATAACATGTCAGATAACATGTGTGCCTGAGATGATTCGGGTGGTATGATGTGTAGACATGTAGTGACGTCTGTATGTGGTGAGAGTTGAGAGGGATATTAGCCCGAATCTGAATCTGAAACTTCGCTATAACATGTCGAGTGTCCTGAAACTTCACTATAACATGTCGATAACATGTGTGCCTAGAGATGATTCGGGTGAGATAACATGTGTGCATTAGAGATGATCCTGGGCTACTATAACATGTCAGATAACATGAGTGCCTAGAGATGATTCAGGTGGAATGATGTGTTAGAGGGAGAATTGTCATGTCTATAACATGTGTGCCTAGAGATGATTCGGCGTAGGTTTATCCAAGATGATCGGGTAGGATGGACATGATGTGCCTAGGGATGATTCGGGTGGTATGATGTGTAAGTAACATGTGTGCCTAGAGATGATTCGGGTGGTATGACTGTGAAGAATTGTTAGGTTTATCCAAGATGATTCGGGTGGTATGATATGTAAGGGGGAGAATTGTTAGGTTTATCCGAGATGATTCGGGTGGTATGATGTGTGAAGGTAGGTTTAGCGGAGATGGTATGATGATTTGGTATGATGTGGGGAGAATTGTTAGGTTTATCCGAGATGATTCGGGTGGTATGATGTGTAAGGGACTGGGTGACTGGGTGAAAACCTTATTCCTTTCTGGGGGCCCATTGGGCCGAACACACTATTCAAACTAATGTATGCAGAATTTCAAACTAATAACGAACTTGTTAAAAAAAACTAATAATATAGTTTAATATTTTTATGAAGAGTTTCTCCCTTCATATAATGACTAAATGTAATTGCTTAGTCAAAAATCATTCTTTTATAAAAAGACACATCTACTTTTTCTAACAAATAAATACAGCTTTTAAAAGTAGATGATTCTAATTATTATAATCTGGTAGTTCAATAATAATTGAAAGATTCTAAGTGAACTAGATGTCAAATTGTTTTAAAGCCCTCAAAGTTATAAATATTATCATTTTTTCTTGTTACCAAGCATACATCCTTGAAGCCTTCCACCCTTTCAACCACACATGGTATCACACCACCAACAAGATATAGGCATTAGGCTCATTATTTTCTACGGAGAGATAATCCTTGAGTTGGTAACAAGAGAAAATGCATGCAATCTTACTAATAAGGATCCTGATCATTATAATCTAAATAAGTCACTGGATTTTGTACGTTTAGTAACTTATTTTACCTAATAGTTTGTCCTTTTTTTTTAAGGAAAAAAGTGGCAGCGTATTTGCACAGGAAAAAAGAGAGTTTAAAGTCCATTTTGGTATGCTAATATTTACATCCCTCGAGGTCACCCCTGTACAGGCTTTCTGCTGCTCGATCCTCTCTTGGACAAGAAAACATAACAAAACGGAGTCCGAGAAGTTGGATTAGATTCCATGTAACACTCTGTCCCTCTAGGACAGGAATAAATTTCCAAAACAGAAGAAAAAACCATGTAATACCCCGTGCCCCTATAGGTATCAGTCTACCAAGAGGGATTCCTTTCTGCACCACCAAAATTTTCTCCCCTTTTCTCCAAGTTAAATTTGATTAGTCTTGAGACAACAAATTTAAGGTGGGCAAAAGTGAGAAAAGTTTTAGTGGTGTGCACAACATTCCTCCTTCCAAAGCGTGAGATCCTCTTTGAGACAACAAAGTGTTATTGCACTCAAGATCGAAAGTGTATCAGAATCCATCTACTTAGGGAGAATTTACTAGATTTTATCAAATTTAATAAATTATTCACATTTACAAAATAAAAAATCTCTCGAAAACATAAGTGAAGACTAATTACTATATTAATGTTAGGTGGAATCACATTATTGAAAACTAATTACCTTAATTCAAGGATTTTATGATATTTTAATGAGTTTTTGGAATGTGCAATTTATGTGAATGTTAATTGATTTTATTGATAATATATACATTGGTTATCTTTATGTATGTTTCATTCTTTTATTATTTACATAATAGAAAGATTTATTAGAATTTAATTTTTTATCATTATCAACCAATATAAATAAAAATTGTAAATGTAAATAAAAAAATATTTTATTAATGGACTTTCTCCAATGTCTACAAAAGCTTTCTCCACGGTTAAAATTTGTAGGTCTAAATAGATTGTTCAACTTGAGTGTGTATTTTTCTCCATGGTCAAAGAGCGTTTTTTTACTTATAAAATTTGCCACAGTTGACAACCTTGGATTAAAAGAAATGTATACGTACTAGAATTAATTTGCCCACGGTGAAAAGCATAATAAAGAATTATACACCACAGTAATAACCTGTATCCTGTAGTTGACAACCGTGGAGTAAAAGAGATTTGCCAACGGTTGAAAACCACAACATAAAATTATAATTTTGTCCACCATTGTAAAAACCCATGGACTTTACACAGGTAATAGTCCACATTTAAAATAATGTAATGCGGAAGATACAATCCGCCATGGCTGTGTAGTCCCCGCTATAAAAGCTCAGGCTTTAGTCATGGATAAAAAATATCCATGGCCTTTTTCAAAAGGAGAAAGTGTGCTTTACTATAGATAAATATGGTATTTTTTTGTAGTATCACTTCTGATTGCAGTCCACATAAGCACAAATCAGTTTTCCTTCAACTTTACTACTTTGTCATAGATATAAATATATTGCCCTTCTTTTATAACAACATATTGAACAACTTACTGCCAGTTTTTTCCCCCTCTTACCGTTTGTTCTCCTACAGGTCAACTAGCACATAATGGTCTCTTGTTTTAGTTTTATTTCTAACAATTTGTTTGCGCCAATTATCTGCTTGTGTTGCAAGAACTAACAGTTAGATCTAGTTTTTATTTCTAATATTTCCTTTAATTAGCAACTATGCTTAAGTTTCACTTCCATTAATATATCTAATCAGTTCGCCTAGTCTATTTATGTTGATTATGTTCACTAGTAAAAAAACGGGTTTCTACCACAACCAAAATTTTTTCTCTAACAGTAGTAGCCTAGCCATGGCTTTGCCACCGTGCAATCGTGGCTAAATATAACCACATCGTGGCCACGGTGACCCATGGCAGTAGTGATTTTAATTTTTTTAACTACATCAACACCGTGACAAACCTGTGGCAACAATTATTTTAATTTTCCCCTTCACTATGGTTAAAACCATGGCAAAAATAGCTGCACCATAAATATATGCCACCAGTTTATTGCACTGGCTGAGCCATGTCAACATGAAAAATATTTTTAAAAATTAATATTTCCACGGCTTTGGCAACCATAAACCATGACAATTATTCTTTATAAGCAAGAAATTTTGGGCAAGATTTTCTCCCATCCAAACATTTTTTTCTAAATTTTTGAAGAGTATCGTGTACAGATGGCCCATGGATCATGTGGCCACTCATGGTGGCTGCCTGGACGGGAGCCAAGGCGACACCTCATATGTGCTACCCATGCAGCTGCTTGAGGAGGATGTGTAAAACCCACGATTCGAGTCAGGGTTTTATATTCAGAACCGGTCGGTTCGACCGTTATTTTCGAGTCGAGTCAGTTTCAGAACACGTGTACTGAGCCGACGCCGGTCTCGTGTATGAGCCATGAGGGTCATGTGTACCCAAGTATATGATGATAACGTCATGAACACAGTAGAAAAGAATGAGTTATCAGAATATATGAGAGTATGCAGTTCATTTTTTTTATTATGATATATAATGGATCGTAGAATTAGTTTTAGGCCGTTTACCGCGTTAGGACGCGTTACAGGCATTTTGGGTGGGTTGATAGTTCTAGAGCATATCATTATGATGTTTTGGTGTTGTTTGATTTTATGGGATTTTTCCCAATTTTTATGGTAAGGATTTAATACGACTTAATTATTATTCTTGACTCGAGTCGGAGTCGAGTCAAGTAATATTTACGAGTTTGCCACCACACACCCCCGACCTTTCTTCTTCCTCGCCCAAACCCTCGCCCGACGCCGCCCTCGTTCGCGCGCCACCGCCGCCACGCTGCCGACGCCGCCTGGCCGCCGATCGTCGCCGCCCAGCCTCGCCACGGCGTTGCCGTGCCGCCCCGACCAGCCCCGGCCGCCACTAGGCCGCCGCGATGCCGAATCGCCGCCTAGCGCCACGGCCGCATTGCGCTTGCGTCGCCGATTCCGCCGCCGACGACCATCGCCGCCACGATCAGGTGGTCGCCTTAGCACCCTCGACCACCCAGCGACCTTTCCTGACCGGAGCGGAGGCCGTCGCCGCCGTGGCCGGCCGGATCTAGCCACCATCACCGCCGGCTCTGTTTTATGCATTTTCCGGCGAGCCGCCACCTCCGTTGGCCACGTCGACCTCATAGATGAGTCGGGCTCGCTGAGCCGGTTCCAAGGGTACCCAACACGACCACTTTCCGGCCAGTAGACGCCGCCGGCGACTGTCGCCGGAAAACCGCCGGAAGCTGCCGGAAAACCACCAGAAACCGTCGGAAAACCGGAATTTCTGGAATTCGCTGGAATTCGCCGGATCTTCCGCGGAGCTCATCTAGTCGATTCTGATCGAACGTCGGACGCCGAGGAGCACCGAATTCGAGCTCCGAGACGCGCGACGGAACCCTAGCCGTCGCCGATTGCCGACGACATGAGGTATAATTACCTCCGATTTGATTATTTAAAATTGATGATGATCGTTAGCACAGCATGCTAGGATTGATTTATGATGTGATTGATAGTTCATGGAGGATAAGTGATGAAGTGATAAGTTACATGATGTGATTGATAGTTCATGGAGGTTAAGTGATCTAATGAAGTAAGTAAATTGAGCATGATAATCGTGTATGATGTAACTTATGAAAATACAATAAAATTGTCATGAATAGGATGAGTTAGAGTTATTTTCATATTTATGGTTATTTGACGGTTGATGATTTTGTGTTTAATTGTGTTGAGTTTGATGCATCATTTAGTTAGCGGGCGTTACTATTTAGTTTTGATGTGTAGGTACGGAATAGGAGCTCGCCGCCTAGGCGCGATGACACGCTTGGAGCTTCTACCAGGTCCGTTTAGGACTCGCCTCTGTTTTACGTCTTTCTATTGTATGTTTATCTTATTATTTGCAGGACGGGTTAAGTGGCGTTTTATTGGATCCCACTTAACTCGGGCCATCTAACCGAACAGTTTTCCGGATTAATAACCCCTCGAGGATGAGATCCCTCGAGGATGATTTCGAAAACAAGATCCACCACAAGTTGCCTTCGGGCCTATTATATAAATCCCTACCCAGCCCTATATATATGTAGTTTTCGCGTTTTCAGTGAGACGAGAGATGGAGAAACCGACTGCACGTACCATGCAGTGGATGCCGTGATAGTCAAAGCGGGCTCTGGATTAGTGCCAGCAGACTGTTCCATTCCCGAGGGATCCTGACAACTCCGCGTTTGAGTTCCTCACACCCGGAGAACGTGGAGGTTTACGGGTACTGTTTAGTACAGCGCATGTCCGGACTTGTGGTTCAAAGGGTACTAAAGGCGACTGCCTGAGAGTACTCGGCCTTCGTGCTCAAGGCCAGGAGAAATATGGAGGTAAGGAGAGGGCTTAGGATAAAGTTTCACGAGAAGTACTGAAAAAGAAGTGCCGAGAGCGGCATAGTACCAGCAGCAGATCAGTAAGTTCGGGATGCTACCGGGTCTGCAGCCCAGTGGCTCCTCAGTAGTGCCCTTCAGAGTGTTCACGTGGAGTATATGATGTTTTCTTTCATATGAGAGTTTGCTCTCATAGCCAGCTTGTTATAGTTATTTTATTTTTCGGACCAGTAACACTTGTTACTGACGTGTTTTTATACTATATGTAGGTAACAATTACGAGTTGGAGGAGCCAGTTTGGACGGAGGAGCATTGTTGTCGCTTGCACACATGTCAGTCAATTGAGTGTTTATATTGTGTTATGATATTATTATATGGTGTGAATAAATGCTTGAAACATGATGATGTGACGTGATTAGTTGTTAAAATATGATGTTATGACATGATGAAAAGCTAAGACATGATGACAAGAGGTGAGATGTAATCAGAGTGCGCAGCAGAAGTGTGGCCCAAGTTTTATAATGAATATACGGTATATTAGATTATGTGTGATTAAAATTGTTGATATATGCATATGTATTGGTGTGTGTTTGAATTGCATGTCATTCATGTAGTACCATGTTAGGGTTTGTGCATTCATCCATGCTTTGAGAGTTGTATCTTCATCTTAAGACGCCGAGATTGGATCCGTATGAGTTAGGTTCGGGTTAGCCGACCTAACCGGGGCCTGTAACATACCGGTTTGGTTCACGAGCGTGAACCGGATTTGGGGTGTTACAGAATTGGTATCAGAGCCACTCTCGGCCGATTAAGATGTATGATACTTTTATAGGTGATGTGTGTGCAAAGACTGCTCCGAGTCCAGCTGGCAGGTATGTTTTCGTATATTTTCTTTACATGCAGATTTTTCTTCATAAGTTGTTTGGATAACAGTGTATTCAAGACTTGATCAGAAATATGTGACATTGACCTTAGTTGAGCTGACATGCCATATATGGATTGTTATCATGATATCAGATTGCTTGCCTAGTTAGATGTGAGCAGGGGATGTAGTAGTGCTAGCAGAGGTAGAATGGGTATAGGATCCTATCTTATACCATATCCAGATGTCAATAGACGTTAGATTCTAAGAATCTGACAGGAATGTCATGATGGGCGTAGAGACCCACCGATGCTGTCCATTGCAAAAGAGATTTGGATGAGCTAGGTGTCCACATTTTCGGCCAGCTGAGGCTGAATTGGATGTTGACCAGGTGTCCATGTTTTGCATGTCACCGCATTAGTCCTGCTTCCATTGGACGTGGTGTACATAGTGGGAAAGAACTTGAAGTATAGAGATACCAGTAAGTTAGTGGCACATGAGATGGACTGTTGAGTGCCTTAGACAAATCCCTACGGATGAAGGATGTGATTATGCCAATAGGGCCATTGAAGTACATGGAGCATAGATGAGAGTTTGTGCAGACGACTTGAGATGGACCACTTCTAGAAGATAGTAATGAATGAGGATGAGTAGTGTGGTGGATCGACAATTTGATTATCACTTCACCACCTCCCCCTCTTCCACTAGTTTATGACCTACGGGCAACAGTTTTGGCTACACTTTGCCAGGCAGAGATCTCGATATGATGAGGAAAAGATCAGGACTACTATTGAGGGCCAGTCAGCACTGATGAAAGCAGCCACCCAGATTGTAGGAGATTAGAGTGGGTTTGGCATAGGTTTACCATCATATGTGTTAGCACCATGATCCAAACCGTTTCGGATCAGACACGCATGATTGGACAACCTAAGCAGAGTTGTTAGCAACCATGTCTAGGGAGACATATAAATGGAGGAAGACATGTCAGAGAAAATAGTGGATTTAAGATGCATACGACCAGGATCAGATTTTTTAGCACTTAGGTAGCACTGTTGCCGACAGAGTTGCACAACCGCCGACCGAGTGCACAACTGCCGACCGAGTTGCACCACCACCGACCGAGTTGCACGACCGCCGACCGAGTTGTACAACCACCGACCGAGTCACACAACCACCGCCGAGGTGCACAACCGCCGTCCGAGATGCACTACCACCAACCGAAG
This sequence comes from Piper betle, assembly GCA_033002965.1. Lineage (NCBI taxonomy): Eukaryota > Viridiplantae > Streptophyta > Magnoliopsida > Piperales > Piperaceae > Piper > Piper betle. The sequence goes on along the minus strand of JAURVB010013773.1, from coordinate 19,930 downwards.
ATGCACTACCGCCGTCCGTGTATTGCTCATCCGCCGACCGAGTAGATTAGTTAGAGCTTAGTAGGGCCAGAACTTGAGGAACAAGATATAGCTACAATGGAAATTAGCAGAATAGAGAAGAGTTAGGAAAAGTGAGGTTATTTGGATGAGATAGCATAGGATCCGACTTCACAGCTCTCTTGCAATCATTGTCTTGACCTGACACCCTTGGGTCAGATGTATATTGCAAGATAACCCCATCAGGCACTGTTAGTGACAGTCTCATAGGGATGCGCATGGACAGAATCAGAGAACATGACAGTATGACCTCCAGATGGGACGGTCATAATGATCAGACTGTGCAGATTGCATGATAGTATATCCATGGGCCACAATCAGCATACATAGATCAGATGGTTAGTAGACGGTCACACACGCTGTTGAACCCATTTAGTGATGGGCCAACCAGTGATAGGAATTTGACTTATATTAGAGTATTAGGCATAGATAGAGGGTTAGTGAGGAAGGGTTTTTAGAAGGATAGTGATTCCCTTGTGTTTCGCCAGCACGATTAGGTTCTCACCTTGAGACATAGGGTTGAGCCTTTGCCCTGAGTATAGAGGTACCTTCATGGTACTGATTAGGGTTACAGTATAGGTAGATGTTTGCAGACCGATCTTCCGATGAGGATTTCATCCCAGCTTGAGAGCGATGCAGACAAGGACTTCGAGTAGAGCAGACCATGCTGACCAAACGGAGTGATACCAGTGTATGCTCATCTTTGATTGATAGCCTTGCTTGAGAGTCTACCACAGCGGTAGTAGCCATGTGAGTCAAGATTGGTACTACAAATCTGTACGGGACGGCAGGTCACACACCACTGAAGAGCGGACGAGACATGTGTCAAACCTCACTATGAGTCCCCGTAGACTTGAGGGGAGACAGTGGTTCTTTGGGTCGTTTGAACCCCGCCCGTTTAGAAGTGCGTGACTAGTACAGTATCGAGAAACATGTGCCTACTGTTAGCTGATTGAACTAGAGCCACTTAGGAGCCATTTCTGAGATTCGTCATTGATTGACTGTTCCACAGCCTGATCACCTGTGGCATAGTGAATTATGGTGATCTTAGAGACAAGTCCATGAGACCTACCGATATTTTGGCCACCCAGTACGCTACATAGGGATTTCATCTCCCCTGCCACTTGCATGACACCTTGACCTCACCATAGATCAGAGGGACATACCTATGTAGCAGGTCTTTCTTAGCCTAGTGGATTCCCCCATTTACCTAGCGTCAGACACCACATGTGAGAATGAGATAGCACCCATTGAGAGTTTTTGAGCAGTGTGACTAGATTTCCATGAGATTCAGCCTCCCTTCCTATAACCTAGAGATGTCAGACAGAGTAGAGTTTTCACTTGAGGATTCCCACTCACCCCTTTGTATGTATCAGTTCTACCATCAGTTTACCCAGAGGATTGAGATGAGTATACATTGACCAGAGCACAGAGCACATGCCACAGACCAGATGCAGACTCTACAGTCCCATGCAGAGTATGTTATCATACTCCTTGAGACACACCGTGTATGTACAGGTGTCTCGCCTCCTTTCAGCAGTAGTAGTGGTTGTATAGATAGTCACCTGAGCCGTAGTATGCAGTAAAGTCATAGCAGCTATCCTTGTTCTCTTATAGAACAGAGTGAGATACTTGACTCAGGACCGGGTCAACTAGGACCCAGTGAGCGGTCCAGTTCCTTATACAGGGACACTTGAGAGTTGGATTTAGACTGGCGACAGTGAGTCGTGCAGCTCATTAGCCTATACACTCGTACCTAACAGGAGACTCATAGCACACCTTAGTATGGTTGTAGGACATAGGATTGAGTTTCCTAGGAGTACATGTAGGTGACTTTCCACATAGATGAGGATTAAAGGGACATGGGTAGATGCTAGTAGGTAGGTCTTACCTTCGAAGTAGTTTTTCCAGACATAGCCTAGATTAGAGCCTTACGATACTCTAGAGTATCTGCTTGACCAACCCAATAGGCCCTTAGGGGTGACCTAGGTTTTTCTGCCGAGTTAGTAGTAGGGATCAGAATAGAAGAGAAGGATGATGGTCATGTCAGAACAAGCACAGACAGCTTAGAAACAGAATGTTGATATTGACAGGATCATAAGCAGAACCCGCCATAACGGCGCAGCTACAGTGAGGATTTACATGACTATCGAAGAGTAGAGGATACAACTGGTGTGTATCTAGCTTCCAGGTAGTAGTTCAGCAGAACCTCCTTGAGTTAAAATTTCGAGGATGAAATTTTTATAAGGAGGGAAGATTGTAAAACCCACGATTCGAGTCAGGGTTTTATATTCAGAACCGGTCAGTTCGACCGTTATTTTTGAGTCGAGTCAGTTTCAGAACACGTGTACTGAGCCGACGCCGGTCTCGTGTATGAGCCATGAGGGTCATGTGTACCCAAGTATATGATGATAACGTCATGAACACAGTAGAAAAGAATGAGTTATCAGAATATATGAGAGTATGCAGTTCATTTTTTTTATTATGATATATAATGGATCGTAGAATTAGTTTTATGCCGTTTACCGCGTTAGGACACGTTACGGGCATTTTGGGTGGGTTGATAGTTCTAGAGCATATCATTATGATTTTTTTGGTGTTGTTTGATTTTATGGGGATTTTTCCAAATTTTTTTGGAAATTTTTTACGACTTAAATATTATTTTGACTCAAGTCGGAGTCGAGTCAAGTAATATGTGAGATCCCTCAACTTAGTCCCACATCTAATATCTATTGGGAGAAGATCATGTTTATAAGTGGGAATGGACTAGAGATCTTTAACTTCTAGGGTACCCATTTTAAAGAAATGACTTAGCCCATTACGTTGCTACAACCTGTAAGAACCATGAAAATATGTGAAAATTTTTATTTCAAGACTTGAACCTAAGTATTATGAAATATTATTTTCGATGAATGGATATGGTTAGCTATCAAGTAGACCGGTCACGGTTCAACGTAAAGCCAAACCCACCCTAACCTTAGAGAAGACGTAAGGCCAAACTCTAGCATTAGGGAAGACGAACCCAACCTAGAGAATACTGATTCATGAACGGATGATGTGGTAAGAGAATTTAATAAAGGGACTCGTTGAACCTAGGGAATACCTATACATGAATAGATGTGAGAATTTAATTGAGGAACTCGTTGAAGCATATATGTATAGGAGGAGGGGGTTAGGGAGAAAAGGCAGTCCACTCCTTCTTGCCTCCTCTCCAGTGCCTTTCCATTGTGGTGTAAGTATTTTATACTTGTTCTTAGTTTCTTTTTCATTAGAACTCTTACATGCATGGTTGCAACGCATAAATTCATTAGAAATACCTTGCTAAGTTGCTGGAACTTTTTGGTATAAATTGCAATAGGTCTTTGGGTGTTGAGATATTGTATGGTTGCAAATTAGATGGCAGATATGAAATTCACGTTTGACTGTCAGAATAGAACGGACAGTCCATAAATAAATATCGGCCAATAGGGGGGTACGGTGGAATGGACCCATCGGCTCAACCTAATACAGTGGTATGGTGGAATGGACCCATCGGCTAATAGGGGGTACGGTGGAATGGACCCATCGGCTCAACCTAATAAGTGGTACGGTGGAATGGACCCATCGGCCAATAGGGGGGTACGGTGGAATGGACCCATCGGCTCAACCTAATAAGTGGTACGGTGGAATGAACCCATCGGCCAATAGGGGGTACGGTGGAATGGACCCATCGGCTCAACCTAATAAGTGGTACGGTGGAATGGACCCATCGGCTCAACCTAATAAGTGGTACGGTGGAATGGACCCATCAGCCAATAGGGGGTACCGTGGAATGGACCCATCGGCTCAACTTAATAAGTGGTACAGTGGAATGGACCCATCGGCCAATAGGGGGTACGATGGAGTGACCCATTGGCCCAATATTTTATAGTGGTACGGTGGACTAACCCATCAGCCAATAGAACTACAACATAATAGGGGGCACGATGGACTGGCCCACCGGCCCAATATTTTATAGTGGCACGGTGAACTAACCCATCAGCCAATAGAACTACAACATAATAGGGGGTACGATGGAATGAACCAATCGGCCAATAAGGGGGCACGATGGATTGACCCATCGGCCCAATATTTTATAGTGGCATGGTGGACTAACCCATCAGCCAATAGAACTACATCGAGCTTGATCCCGACATGGGTATGTAGGCCAATCAAGATTGTTTGATTTCAGCTCAAATAAGGTAGAATAAAAGTATGATAGGATAGCCAGGTTAGGAGAATGGGTAATAAATGGGACTTCTTTTTATTTTGTTTTGAGTTATAAATGTGGCTATGGGAAATGGTCTAAGACTGTGGGAACCATTATTTTATAACTTATTACTCGGCATTTAGTAGTTTTATTTTGGTAACACCTGGCCAACAAGGCCCACAATATTGTTAAAAATGGCCGGGTCGTTACATAATATTTACGACTTTGCCACCACACACCCCTGCGCCCTTCTCTTCCTCGCCCAAACCCTTCCCCGATGCCGCCCTCGTGCAGCGTCGCCGTCGCCGCTATCGATGCCGCCCGGCCATTGATTGTCGCAGCCCAACTTCGCAACGGCGTTGCCGTGCTGCCCCGACCAGCCCCGGCCGCTGCCAGGCCGCCGTGACGCTGGAATCGCCTCGCCTAGCGCCGCGGCTACATTTCGGTCGCGTCACCTGATTCCGCCACCGGCGACCATCGCCACCACAATCAGGTGGTCGCCTCAGAAACCTCAACCACCCAGTGACCCTTCTTGACCGGAGCGGAGGCCGTCGCCGCCGTGGACGGCCGGATCTAGCCACAATCACTGCCGGCTCAGTTTTATGCATTTTTCGGCAAGCTGCCAACTCCGTTGGTCGCGTCGACCTCGTAGATGAGTCAGGCTCACCGAGCCGGTTCCAAGGGTACCCAACACGACCACTTTCCGGCCAGTAGACTCTGCCGGCAACTGTCGCCGGAAAACCGCCGGAAGCTGCCGAAAAACCGCCGAAAACCGTCGGAAAACCGTCGGAAAACCGGAATTTCTTGAATTCGCTGGATCTTCGCTGGATCTTCTGCGGAGCACATCTAGTCGATCCCGATCGAACGTCGGACGCTGAGGAGCGCCGAATTCGAGCTCTGAGACGCACGACAGAACCCTAGCCATTGCAAAATGCCGACGACGTGAGGTATAATTACCTCCGATTTGATTATTTAAAATTGATGATGATTGTTAGCACAACATGCTAAAATTGATTTATGATGTGATTGATAGTGCATGGAGGATAAGTGATGAAGTAATAAGTTACATGATGCGATTGATAGTTCGTGGAGGTTAAGTGATCTAATGAAATAAGTAAACTGAGCATGATAATCGTGTATGACGTAACTTAGGAAAAATACAATAAAATTGTCATGAATAGGATATGTTAGAGTTATTTTCATATTTACTGTTATTTGACGGTTGATGATTTTGTGTTTAATTGTGTTGAGTTTGTTGCATCATTTAGTTAGCGGGCGTTAGTATTTAGTTTTGATGTGTAGGTACAGAATAGGAGCTCGCCGCCTAGGCGCGATGACACGCTTGGAGCTTCTACCAGGTCCATTTAGGACTCGCCTCTATTTTACGTCTTTCTAATGTATGTTTATCTTATTATTTGCAGGACGGGTTAAGTAGCGTTTTATTAGATCCCACTTAACTCGGGCCATCTAGCAGAACAGATTTCCGGATTAATAACCCCTCGAGGATGAGATCCCTCGAAGATGATTTTGAAAACAAAATCCACCACAAGTTGCCTTCGGGCCTATTATATAAATCCCTACCCAGCCCTATATATATGTAGTTTTCGCGTTTTCAGTGAGACGAGAGATGGAGAAACCGACTGCACGTACCATGAGCAGATGCCGTGATAGTCAAAGCAGGCTCTGGATTAGTGCCAGCAGTCTGTTCCATTCCCGAGGGATCCTGACAACTCCGCGTTTGAGTTCCTCAAACCCGGAGAACGTGGAGGTTTACGGGTACTATTTAGTACAGCGCATGTCCAGACTTGTGGTTCAAAGGGTACTAATGGCGACTGCCTGAGAGTACTCGGCCTTTATGCTCAAGGCCAGGAGAAATATGGAGGTAAGGAGAGGGCTTAGGATAAAGTTTCACGATAAGTACTGAAAAAGAAGTGCCGAGAGCGGCACAGTACCAATAGCAGATCAGTAAGTTTGGGATGCTACTGGGTCTACAGCCTAGTGGCTCCTCAGTAGTGCCCTTCAGAGTGTTCACATGGAGTATATGATATTTTTTCATATGAGAGTTTGCTCTCGTAGCCAGGTTGTTATAGTTATTTTATTTTTCGGACCCGTAACACTTGTTACTGACGGATTTTTATACTATATGTAGGTAACAATTACGAGTTGGAGGAGCCAGTTTGGACAGAGGAGCATTGTTGTCGCTTGCACTCATGTCAGTCAATTGAGTATTTATATTGTGTTATGATATTATTATATGGTGTGAATAAATGCTTGAAACATGATGATGTGACGTGATTAGTTGTTAAAATATGATGTTATGACATGATGAAAAGCTAAGACATGATGACAAGAGGTGAGATGTAATCAGAGTGCGCAGCAGAAGTGTGGCCCAAGTTTTATAATGAATATACGGTATATTAGATTTTGTGTGATTAAAATTGTTGATATATGCCTATGTATTGGTTTGTGTTTGAATTGCATGTCATTCATGTAGTACCATGTTAGGGTTTGTGCATTCATCCATGCTTTGAGAGTTGTATCTTCATCTTAAGACGCCGAGATTGGATCCGTATGAGTTAGGTTCGGGTTAGCCGACCTAACCGAGGCCTGTAACATATCGGTTTGGTTCACGAGCGTGAACCGGATTTGGGGTGTTACAGGATGGCTGTGTGTGGGCCGACGGCGACCACGATCCCCCGCCTTTGCCGTGCAACCCTACTATTACACCACAATTTGGCCTAAACAACAGACTGAATCTTAATGTTATAATTTGGTAAACTATTTGTTGGACTAACCGTATACAAACTTTATGAAAATGGATCTTAACCCCCAAGGAGGCTTAAGACTGACACCTTACGAGATTTTCATACATTATATATTGATTATGTTACCGTAGGAACCCTCTTACACTTATGGCTCTTAATATGAGAACTCCAAGTCATGGGAGAGGCAGCACTTCCCTGACAATTAAAAAGGTGAATTTATAGATACAATGTTTACTCCGAACTATATGAAGGTAACTCTCCCAATGTAACTAAGAGGTTGAGCTTTTTATAATGCAAATACATGATCCGATTCTTATACAAGTTTCAGCCTTTAAGTTAGACAACTTATTATTAGATGATGTTTTTTCTTACTGTAATATAAACATTGGGTCATGATTACTTGTTTTATGGTTACTTGTTTCACATGCACTGTAAATAGAAATTAAATACACGGGACATCATCGCGTGTTAAGGCATCATTGCATGCTAGGCCATCATCGTGTACTAAGGCATCATATATTGACACTCGGTCTTCATGTGAACCCTTCAAGAGGTATGAACCATAAGCTCTCTAGTTTATCTACTTACATCACACACACATAAACACAGCTGCATCCAAATACATTTTGCGTACCTTGCTCCATGTCATACCCTAGAACTTTAAAGCTTACATACCCCAAAGTGAACAACATGCATGACAATCATAAAATAAACCAACATTGCACATCATACACAACATGTCCATCACAACATACAAGATTTAGGGCACCCGCCCACAGCATAATACAAACATCACGTAACCCATAGCTCCCAAAATATATATTAGTCTCAAAATCCCGAAATACATAAGTCATCCCAATACATAGATTCGATATAATATTTAGCACAGTACATACACATGGTACCAACCCCTACCATGAGCCTATCAATCCATCCACATTCACCTGTCACAGACATGAGTACACACCTCTATATATATATATATATATATATATATATATATATATATATATATATATATATATAACCATCAGTAATTAAATAAGTTTAATTACCGGTCTGAAAAATAACTACTGATAAAACAATACTGGTCGAATATCATCTTAATACTCACGAGAAATTATAGAACTTCCAAAATACCATCACAAGGTAAATAAGCTTAGAATGACACACCCGAACATCATAAAAATGTCAAATTTAATCAACGGCTTCATACTTACATACATGCTTACTAACATTTACACCCTCACATCTTCCATATATTGCCCGCAGTACTTAAGTGGCTGGCAATAATAATAGTGCCACGATTTTAAAAAACACGCTATATTCACAATACCATACATACATTAAAAATCTCATTAGTAAAAAGTCTCACATCTTCCATACATCTTCCATACATTGGACTTGCAAGTACCATTAGTAAAAAGTCTCATACCTAGGGTTTGTTAAATAGATTTAACTGGACGATTTTTTGGATGGGTCGAATAGTGTTAAAATAGAGTCAAATTTGGACTAGTGGACCCTGACACTTTAAGGGGTTTGCATAAAAATTACCAAGTGTTGCTCTAAGTGCTAACATGGTAAATAAAGCCCACTTATGTCGGGCTAAGGTGCTAGGAATAATATTTCTAAGTTGCACACCAATTTTACATAGTGTCTTTCATGGGCTTGGAAACTTCCAATAGGCCTGGGTAAGTAGGTAGTGCTATCCAACACTGTGAGATTGAATCCAATATGATTTGAAGTTCAAACTCTAAGTATTTAGGCCTAAGGGAACTTGGAGATTGGAGGTATTGGCCAAGTCATTACTTGACATGGGTAAACCTATTGGGCTTGGAAAAATTCTAACACAACATCTACTGAGACAAATGCTCCCAAATTTAATATGATTTTATAGGGAAATAAAATAAAGTTTGGGAGAAATTTCATATAATTTTATCCCCATTTTTTTAAGATATTAAATTTTACATCCGGACTTTAGGAACTAGGGTTTCACCCTTCATTCCTATACACTCCGAAAAACCAATCAAACTAACCACCTAAATGATTTTTAAATTAAACCAAAACTTACATGTTTCTATTATACATTTATTTAGACAAACAATATTTTTTATCGATTTTATTATCCTCTTTTAATTAGTTCATAAAAGATCACAATTTCAGAGCATGGCAAGGCATACAAACATCACAAAAATGCACCATAAAATTAGTTAATGCATTTTAAGCGGTTATCTTAGTGCAAAAAATTTACATGAAAAATACCACATGCATATAAACAAGTATACATAAGGTAGACATTATCATTAACCTGCATCAACGTACAAAAATTAGGGAAATGTATGGCTAGGTCGTAAGGACCTTGAAAGTTGCCACATTTTGCCATATTTAGCACCTCCATTATATCATACAAGCTACATCAGACGAAGTGATGAACATCAAAGCTGTATATATTGACGTCATAAACACAATAAAGTAAATAAAAATAAAAAAATTCTTCTAGAACATGACTTATGAATTTTCTACTATATTTGTGCAAAATATTGACCACTGAGCATTTAAAAATCTGTAACATTTAATTTGTACATACAAAAATTATGAAATTACCATATATTTACTTCTAACTTAACAAGACATAAGGGAAAATGATACTAAAATACAAAACATGCAGAAACCTAGGTGGATCTAACACCAAATGTACACAATAAGTAAGGAGGGGAGGAGGTCTTACCTCCAACAAACCAAGGGGAGGTCTCTTAGGGCTTCCCATTCCAAGTCTACAACCCTAAGCCTTGGCTAGGCTTAGAGAGCTTGAAGGGAGCTGTAAGAGGTCAGGAAAAGAAGAGGAGTGACCAAGGACACGAAGAAGGATTGGAGATGCTATATCAGTTGTTGTTGCTGATACTAAACAATTTTAATTTAAAATATAACTTTGTCATATTCTAATGCTTGAAAAGTTCCACAAAAGATTCACGTTGATACCATGAGCAAGGCTGAAGCTTGAGAGTTATAGCACCCTCTCCATTATAGTACAAATCCTCAAGACTCCTATTTGGACAATCCAAGGACTCCCCCTAGCTAAGAAGTTCCTCTCTATTGATCTACAAATTCGAGCACAAAGGGTAAGCTCCAAGGTTGATAATGAAGATAATGATAATTCAAGCACAAATCACTCTTTAACACTTCTAAAATAATTTAACCAGGCTTTCAAGTGATTAGGCGCAGTTTGTAAGCCTCCATCAATCAGGGGCACTCTTTTTTGTAGTTTGGGACAAAAACGAGTTATTTAGATAAAAAGAAAAAATAAAAAACGCATCCATGACAAAGTAATGATACCATTATTGGTCACTAAACTATGACAATGCTTGCCTCCGTTGTGGTCATTGGTGCATTGTAAATTTCAGAATAATAACTTGCAATGCTTAATACAAAGCATATCACAACTCATTCTAGAGTTTTCCAATTTCACCCTTACGTCGGAGGAAATGTCAATTTTAGAAGCCAGTATAAACGTGTGATGCCCCAAGCACTGCTTTGGATGGGGCATTAGAAGCGTCCTGCAAACTTTTTGAACATGATATTTTTTGTTACTCAAGTGACTACCTATCTTCATTTCAAAAACTTGATCGGAAGGACTCATGTCAAACTAATTAGAAAAGTTGTCAGTGACTCGAATTAATGAACTAACCGAAAATAGGGTGGTTTAATCAATTTTCCTTCAACATTTAAATAATCTTTTGGACTAGAACATGTATTTTTTGACGAATTAATGAGAGAAACTAACTTATTTAGATTGTCAATCATTTATTTGTCATAGGTTTCATGACATGATCATGAGCATCACATTCTATCATTGGCATTTTACATTATTTTTAGAGTAACCTCTTGTGTAAATATATGACAAGGAAGATGCATGGACTCAGGACAATTTTGAAGGTTTGAAATATAAAGATCAACAAGGCAAGCTCAAATGAATGTTTCATGAGGACTAGCACCACAAACTTAGAAAGTTCAAAATACATGAGAGTTGTCTTCATAAAAAAAGAGGAGAATTTTGAACCCTATTTTGATGTGATAACAACTTTAAAACTCTCTAAGTACAAAATTTGAAAACCAAACAATTAAATAAAAACTTCAAGATTGAAGAAGCATTTGAAGTGTTGAAGTGGTGAAGACTTAGATTACACTTCGATGAGGACTTTGACAACCGAAGGCATGAGGTGCAGACCAATGAAGAATGGAGTTCAACCTTTGGTTGACCGTCAGTCAGTGGTTTAGAAATCGACGACCTTAGGCTTGGTGAACAACCATGAAGCGTCAAAGTTTGGCAGGCCTTCAGTTGAGAGTTTAACATTCAAAATTCTTGGAGGAACCTAAGGGATGATGTGGCACAGAGCAAAAGTGGACTTCATATAAGCTTTGGTCAAGGATTCAGCAACTAAAGATGGGTTTTGGAACCCTAAAGCTGACGTGGTGCAAAGAATCAAAAGTTCAGGATGTAACGACCTGGCTCAAGTGCAAACTAATTAGCCTAAGTCATCTCTTTAAAAATGGTAAACTAAGTTGAAGATTTATAAGTACAACCTTACGTATATAGAAGATCTTATACACTGGTAGATATCGGATGCGGGACTATTTCATGGGGTATTACATTCTACCCACATTTTTTTAAAAATTGTCCTTAAAATTTCTTTTTGGCTTCATGGGCTTCTTCAATCCCACCATTATTGAAGAAATTACGTCAACGGATTCATTTTCCTACACATCCTATTCCTTCTACAGCCCACCATTTAATGTGTTCTCTAGTTGGCTTTAATACCACACGTAATGACCCAGCCCAAGTGTAAACTATAGGCCTAAGTCATCACTCTTTAAAAGCACTTAATCAATTTGAAAATCTATAAGCAAATCTCCACTTATATATTGAATCTTATCCTACAATGTATTAGATGTGCGACTAATTTTTATTGGTTATTACAATGGAAATTTAGTTAGGCTTTAGCCACGGGTTCAACAACCGAAGCTAATGTGGTTAGTTTTAAGTAAACATTTGGCTAGTGTTCGGTCGATTGTTTGACGGCCAATCATTATGGAATAGTTATTGAAACTAGCCATTGAAAAAGTAAAAGAGATTTAAATCTAATAGCCATTATTTTGGGAGAGGCTATGGAAACTTGTAAATAGGGTCATGTTGAGTGTGTTTTGAATATTTCTTACTACTATTGTGAACTCTAAACTCTCTTAGACTAAAATTAGAAGGACAAGCTTGTGCTAGGAATGGCTTTGCCTAGAAATTTGTATTCCTACATGGTTTAATTATGTACCATGGCCCTTTGATGAAGTGTTTTTGAACCGGTTATAATCTCTCTTGATGTATGGAGAGTAAGAAACATCTTGCTTAAAAAAGTAGGTGTTTGGCTTGGATATTTCTTTGACTCAAGATGTGAGCTTATAAAAGATAATAAATTTAAGGTGATGGAGCTCAACAATGTTTGGAGTTGGTTGGCTAAAGACCCTTGGCACTTGACGTTGCACTTGATGTTGGAGAAGACTTGTTAAGACTTTAAAAGTGTTTGAAGTGCAAACTTTTTTGGTGTTTGTGAAGTATTTTTCAAGAAAGCTTAGCTTCTTACTCTAAGTTATACAAGACCTATCGAACACTCCGCATGGAAGAACATGCTAAATGGTTTTTCACAGTGAAGTTACGAAGTTAGGGATTAACACTTTTGTTAAGTGTGTAACTAGTTCGCTCTTACCTAGATGTCTTTAAAGCCGGGGAAGAAAAAATATCTTTTCTAGTTTTCATTATTATAAATTAAAGTATATTTTAATATGGGTTGTATACGGGGGGATATTCTACCCACTATAGAACATAAGCGTCATGTCGCAAAACGGGGAGTGCATTTTCCCCCTAATTAGGACGCTGGGCGTGGAGCAAATCCATCGGACAACACACTCATATGCACATAATCGTGTTCGACCTCTGCCGTCAAAACAAGTGACCACAGCGCTTAATCTGATGAGCATCATTAAATACTTTCTCTGACAAAGCATTTTTCTTGTCGATTATAGTAACTAAGGTTATTAATTCATCCATCAAAGAAATAAAAATAATAATACAAGGGGAAGGGCAGAAGTGGCAGCCACATATCAATGCACCACAAGGATCAGATTAGGATAGGGATCCAGATTCCAGTCCCGTGCACTTCTCCAACCCAAACTCCAGATACTCCATGAAATCGCATGTCCTGCCAAAGACCCACCAACCTCAGAGTCCTTTTCGCCCTACCCAAGGGTTACCTCTAGCTTTCCACTCTGCATTTTTTGTATATATATAGCCACCATCCATGCCAGGTTACCTTCTCTTCTCTTTTCCTCCCCTGTTTAGATGCCACGGCCATGGAGCTCTGGTCCACCTCGATGGATGTTGAAGCTTGTCATGCGTATGAATCCACCCAGGTCTCTCTTTCCTTTCTTATTTCACTGTTAAGCCTGGTTTGAGGACTTTCCTCTTGTTGCTGCAAATAGGTACTTGTTGCTTCTACTGTGTTCTCTCTTTTATTCGGGTTTCTTCCCTTCACTCATCTATCATTATCTGTTATTTCATTTTCCTGTGATATACACTAGCGTTCCTTATTTTTCTTGAGTTTATTCTAATCTCAGTTTATAGTTCTTCTCTTCTTTGTGAACAGGGTTACTATAGACAACACTTCGAGCAGGAGCGCAACGCTGGTCAAGGTATGCAAATATAGATGCTTGAGATTATCTGTTTTTCATACTTCACATCAATTTGACAAGCTTATATAAATTTTATTTCCTAAATGTGCAGGTGGAAGTGCTAATAAATATGGGAGCCTGTTACAGGTTGTACAGGTTTTGACGGTGAAGGGTTTATGGATTACATTGCTTCTGACGGTGAAGGGTTTATGGATTGTAGGTTCATTTCTTCCTCACGTTCTTTAGCTTTTCTCTTCTTTATGGTCATCATATTCATGCTTCTTTTGTTGCTTGTGTGCAGTGTTCCGTGTTACAGACCATTATGGTAACAAAGTAAGAGATGTTGAAATTATAGATAAAGTTCAACAGGTATTGTCCCTTTCCCTCTTGATTGAATCCACTATTTTTAATCAAATACAGAATAGAGTACTTTGCTCTTCAAATTAGTTGTTGCATTCAATAGACATAGCAGTTATGGTAGACTTCTGAACCTAAAACATGAAAAATTCATGGCAGTCCTTGGGGATCCGACCAATTGGTGCCCACTCTTTAAGAAGGTCAGTGGGCGTCCAGGCTGCTGCTGACCACACAACAATAGAGTTGATTGGAAGAGATCGACCCGGATTGCTATCCGAGATCTTTGCAGTCCTAGCAGACCTAAAATGCAATGTGGTTGCTTCTGAGGTCTGGACTCACAACTGAAGAACGGCTTCTGTAGTTTATGTTACCAACAAAGCCGCCGGATTGCCGGTCAATGATTTGGACCGTCTCTCCAAGATCAGACAACTCCTGAGACATGTTCTTCAGGGTGAGAAAGATAAGAGAAGTGCCCAAACAGTTGTGTCACTTGGTGGAACTCACACAGAAAGGGAGGCTTCATCAAATGATTTATGCTGATAGAGATTATGACAATGAGGATGCGGGTATTGTTCAAGAGATGAGAAATGATGGATCCATGCCTCTTGTGACTGGAGCTTTCTGTGGATAAAGGATACACGGTGGTAAATGTGTGGTGCTCCGACCGTCCCAAGCTTCTCTTTGACACAGTTTGTACACTAACCGATATGCACTGTGTTGTGTCCCATGCCACCATCACTGTAGATGGAAGCCTCTCAGGTCATTTTTCTCACCTTAATTGTTCATGTCTTAGCTTCCACTTGCGTCAATGATTTGCAATGGAATCATGAAGAACTTTTGCAAGTAGGATGTTTTGATCACTGCAATGTAAATAAATTAGCATTTCAATTGACAAATTTTGAAATTTATTGTTGCATTTTTTCAGGAGTATTACATCAGACATATGGATGGTTGTCCAGTGAAGTTTGAAGCTGAGAGACAGGCTTATCCACTGCCTCAAGGCTGCTATTAGGAGCAGGTCGCAGGTACAATACCCATAGAGAAATTTATTGTGAAACAGTAGTTGTATTATTTTACTTAATGACTTAAATACCCTTTTTCCTGGAGTTTGATTTAAATAAAAAATAATCTCAGTCGCTCAAATCCCTCAAATTTATTTTTTTTAAAAATCAAATAATGGCCCTGGTGAATGGAAGTCTGATCTGAGGTTGCCAGAACCTTGCCTTCTGGCCATAATTAGATCTGGCAAGTAGTGGTTGGATTTGACCGGGGTGCCTTTTTGGGCCCTATGGGCCCCCAAAAGATTTAGTCGAGGTGCCTTATTGGGCCCTGTGGGCTCCTAAAAAGGACTTGAAATAGGTGTATGAGCTAGCTTAGAAAATAAGGTAGAAAATAAGGTTTTTCTATTAGTCCATATACAAGTCACTAACACCCTCTACGACCGATGTGAGATAAACCCAATAACTCCTCTTCACGCATCGGGTGATCCCACCCTCTACGACCGATGTGAGATAAACTTAACAACTCCCCTTCACACATCGGGCAATCTCAAAATCATCATCGTCATCAGACGGCATCCACTTAGCATCATCATCGTCATCGTCATCGTCATCAGACGGCATCCACTTGGCGTCATCATCGTTATCAAATGACATTCACTTGGCAAACTCATCAAGTGGAACCCATGAAGGAGAACCTATAAAGGAAACAACCATAATTGGTTTTACCTAGGCTCTGATACTATTGTTAGGCCCTATAGACCTTCAAAAATGATGTGGTATAAACTCAACATGCCTGCCCGTAGATGGCTCTCAGTCAGCACACCACTGATGGGTTTTCTTTTTCCTTTTTTTATATGAGTCAATTAGGCCAACTGAATTGGTTTCGCACCTTAATCTAAAATAAAATAAAATCAAGGATAGCTAAACCATTAGAAAAAAAACCATTGATTCATAAATAGATAATAAACTACCATTAGATTGCTAATAGAGCATCATTCTATCTTGTAATCTTAAATTTCTCATACCCAAAAATTAGATTATCTGTTATACCAAATGGTGGACACATTTATTGTATAAAAACTGAAATGCGTATTTCAGGGTTTGAGACTAGAACTATGCAGCGAGGATAAGCTGGGACTCCTATCCCAGGTGATCCGAATCTTTAGAGAAAATGGGTTGTCGGTAACTCGAGCCGAGGTGAAGACGAGAGGATCACGAGCCATGAACGTCTTCTATGTAATAGATGCAGCAGAATAGATGCAGCAGGGAATCCGGTGAATAGCCGAACAATTGAAGCAGTTATAAACGAGATTGGTGAAACAGTTCTTCAAGTCAAAGAAGAAGCATACCCAACAACTACTACTCGAGAGCGAACGTTTCTTTTTGGGCAGCCTTTTCCGGACCAGATCAGAGAAGTTCCTTTACAACTTGGGATTGATGAAGTTCGTTTTCTTGAGGCCTGCTGCTTGGAGAGATGGATGCTTCTTCACCAATGACCATAGTTAGCGATCAACAAAAAAGATAAAAGTTGATCCTCCCCGTGCATATATAATCTACTTTGAGTTAGATTTATTTATCAACATCTAGCTGATCATCCAATTGGGTAGGCCTTAAAATGTTGTTTCAAACTCCCATTTATATGTAGGTTGCTTGATAATGTATGTAAATTGTGTAATTCTAACACTGATATATTATGTATGTGTCAAATATATATATATATATATATATATATATATAGGCGGAGAATAACCTTTTTTTTAATGAAGTGTGCTAACTGTTTATGAGACCTAATGCAAACAAGCTACAAGCTGCTGTTGGTCGACTAAGGTAGGTGTTCCAGCCTTGATTCATGAATGTTACCGGGGTTTAGGTGTTGTTCCTAATGTTCCCGCGTCTACGAGGGGGTAGCAGTGGCTATCCAAGTGGTGGAAACAACACACCGAGGCTAACCCATATTATAGTTGCAAGTAACGAACTAAGGTGCACGAGGCTGTCGGGTGACCGAGCATTGCGGGAGCACGGCGTCGAGTTATGGCAATGGATTGTGGCACATGGGCCGGTATATGAGGTCCCGAGCGTGTGGTCGGGTTACGAGTTAGGGAACCTCAAGATGATACTGGTTCGTAAGTTGGTGCGCTAGCCAGGTACTGATCGAGCATCAGGGCTAAGCGTACGAGTGATCGGTGTATGGGTCGGAACATCGGGGTTAAGGAGTAACCTGTGTACCGAGCATGATCAATCAGGCTACCGAGCAAATGAGCGGCACCGAGTGCGCGAGCGTGAGCGAGCGCAGGGTGCCGAGCAGCGCACCAAGCAGCGCGGGCATGCTGAGCTGTTTGCCGAGTTGGGCGCTGAGCGACCTTGCTGTGTCAGGCCAAGTACCGGTACTAGGGGCAGCACGGGCGAGCACGTAGCGGCATGGCGCTGGTGCATGGGCGAGTGGCAGGCGCGATGTGGGGTTGCTGATGCGTGGGCGCTGTGCAGATCAAGGGTGTGCCGATCCAAACAGCGGCATGCTGATGCGTGGTGCGGTGCAGGTGCTCTAGCAGTAGAGCGATGTCCAGCAATGGGTGATTATTGGTGTCTGTAATGGTACAGATGCATGGAAATGCAGTGGTAGCCCATTGCCGGTATTGTGGCCCGTAATTGCTAGACGAGGCGATGAGGTTAAATTAGTGATGAGGCGATGGCTGAGATCGAACCATGGGCTAGACTTGAGTTCAGTGGTGCACCCAACAACCTGTTGGGAGTTTGTTACCAGAATTGGATCAGATCTGGGAGGAGATTATGATTGGGATGTTACAACTAACTCCTGGAGATAATCTGGAAGACCGTGTGATGAACCTAGACGTGGATTAGGGCTGGGTTGCTGGTGACATGGTGGATCTTTGTAGGATCTTTTGGAGATAAGGATGCTGGCTAAGATCGGGGTTATCTTGGAGCAAGAGATCGTGGATTATAAATACACGGTGTGAAGGTTGGGAGAGCAATCGAGGGAAAGTCCAAAGGAAAGGAGAGAATTCCCGAGGTGATTCGTGCAACGTGAAGTCTTGAGTGGAGAGACATCCGGGAGAGAAGGAAGCTTGTGAAGGTGCTGCAGCCGGTGTTGGTGAAGAGTACTAGACTGTCATTGAAGTTTGCCGGAATCTAGGTACACGTTGTGGGTTGCTTGTGTGTGGCAATCGGGGATGGTTACTTGGGTTATTGTAATCCCATGAGTTCCATTGTATTTGGAGTGCATTGGGGCGAGGCTTGGGGGTTGTCCACAAGCTAAGCAAGTACTTGAAGGAGAAAGTATAGTGCTTGTAATCATTATGTGTGCTAATATAAGGTTGGGAAGTGTTTTCCCTGTAATCTGTGGTTTTGCTTGTTGGCTGGCACTTTAGGTAGGGAAGTTCTGTAGCTAGGTCGTGGTCGAAGTTTACAATGTAATGGGTTGTGGTAACTGGTTGCTGAGATGAGGCAGGGCAGACGGCACGACCTCAATACTTATATTGGTATTTGGGGCAATCGGGCAGTCGCTGTGTGTGGGGCTGTTTGGTTCTCGAGACAGCTTATCGGTAAGGCATGCCAGTAACCGAGAACGCTGTATTAGTGTTTATGTGTGATCGAGCATAGGTGATCAAGTGAAGTGCTGATTGGAGTAGCGATATCGAGGACGAAGATCTGCTAGGATCGATACCAATAACCTGGGTGTTGTGGAGTTGGCCGAACACAAGAGTGGTGTTTGTGTCATTGGCTTCCGGGTATTGTTCCATCTAGCATACATGGTGACAGGCTAAGTGTTATTAGGATGGGAATACACCGCATAGGACTGATAGGGATCGAAAAATTTTAGGTCCTAGAATCAGCCCCGTGACAGAAGGTATCAAAGCTAGGTTACATGCAGTTGAGGGACAATTTACATTCAGCAGTGGACTTTGCTGGTACGATTACATGGATACACGATCGAGTGATGCTCTCAGGGAGAGAATGGCATGGCTGGAGGTGTTGGTTGGAGGGCTGGCCAATGGTGATGGTAATGCTCACATGGTATTCGAATGGTTGCAAACCCTAATCGAGGCAATGGAAAGGGTTGCTAATCAGCCAAAATCCAGAAGTGTGCGAGATAATGGAATGGTTGAGGTCATGTAGCATCTCAAGGCAGGTTTGGAGGAAGTATGTTTAGATGTGGCTCTTCTGAAGTGGGCAGTACTCAACCAGCCTCAGCACTTTGTTGCTGACTAGGTAGGTGAAATCCCAGGAAGGCTTAAGGTGCCGAAGACAACAAAATTTGGTGGAGTCAAATTAGCAAAAGATCTGGAGAATTTCATGTGGGAGATGCAGGAGTATTTTCGAGCTATCGAGATTCCTGCTCATAAGCAAGTCTCGATGGCCACTATGTTTTTAACTGGCGATGCCAAGTTATGGTGGAGAACACACTGAGGACGACAAGAAGGCGGGACGTCCTAAGATTGAGACTTGGGAGAGTATGAGGGATGAACTCAGGAATCAGTTTTTGCCAACCAATACAATTTGGGTGGTGAGGGAGGCTTTGAAGAAGCTTCAACAAACTAGAACATTGCGAGAATATGTCAAGCAGTTCAGCTCATGTCTTGCAGATATACAGGACATGTCAAAAAGTGATAAACTTTTCAACTTTGTGTCTGGATTGCAACCTTGGGTGCAGGTGGAGTTGAAGAGGCAAAAGGTGCAGGACCTGCAAACAACATTAGGTGTAGCTGATGCCCTAGTAGATCTGAAGACTGCTGTTGGTCCTAGTGGAGGTGATCGAGTTTCCAAGGAAGGCCCGATGGTGGGGAGTGACT
>JAURVB010013772.1:0-11736 GCA_033002965.1 Piper betle | reverse complement strand
ATGTTCTTAATCTAAGTTGATCGAGTAGGTTGGTTTTTTTCCTAATTGGGAGGAAAGTTTCTATCCATTTTTATCTTGGTGTCTCCTATTCATCTTATATTTGTTTTCATTTCATCTTGAGGGGAAATATTTTATGGTTTGTTTCTTTTAGAGCGTCTATTTCCCAACAAGAGCCAGGTAGAGATAGCATTTTGGCAGCTAATTCTGTTCTCTGGGCGGAGCCGCTGCTGGATTTATCTTTCTTGAAGGAGGCTGGCGAACCATCATCTATATTCAACAGATCCCTGCTTTTCACAACTCCTTATTAGTAGGAGCTTGAGTCTGTGGGAAAATGCGACTTGGTGCAACAATGGTTCAAGCGTCAAGTCTAAGGCATCCTTCGAGTTGTTGGCTCCAGAGCAAGCTTGAATAGACAAGAGTATCATCTCCGGGCAACTTTCCACTCTCAACACCCTCAACTTTGGAGCCACAACGACAACTTCACTCAAATCGGGGCACTCACTTATGCGCAAAGATTCCAAGGAATGAAGTGTATGCATCCAGCTTGGAAGTTTTTGAGAGGGGTAAGACTTGAATGCTTCAAGCACCTTCCACTCCAATTCTCCATCTTCATCGCCGTTGTTCCAGTCTGGCGGGGTCCAATTGAATGACAAGTCTTTAAAGAATTTCTTGTTTATCAAAGCAGCCATATCTGCTTCTTCCACGTTTTCAACGTTCTCCATGTTACGCAAGCATAGCTTTGTAATGTTGTCAAGATGTTGCAGCTCTCCTATCCCTCTCCCCGTTTCCCTTCCCACCCCAAACCACAATGTACCTCGGAGATTAACCAAATTTGACAATCCTTTTGGCCAACTTTGAAGCTCAAAACAATCAGTCAGATCTCCAAGCCTGTAATGTTGCAAATTGAGTCAGGGAGGTGCCGTAGAGGAGTGCCACAAAGATTGAGATTTCTTAAATTTTGCAGCTTGCCTATCTGGTATCGTATTTCTGTTAACCATCTGCAGTAGCTGAAGTTGATAGTTCGGAGATGAAGCAAATTGCATATAGAATTTGGCAAATGTGAAATTTCAGTTTTTAAGGTTGAGGAGACGTAGACTGATAAGATTTCCAATCTCTTCTGGAAGGTTCATCAGACCGTAGCGTGCTCTAACTCTAGTGCTTGCAAACTATGAATTCTACAAATTGAATTAGGGAGAGTCCCCATACGCCCGATAATTTTAAGACGGCGCAGGTGTCCAAGATTTCCAACATCCAATTCTAGAACCCTCTAATAATTCCAACATGAAATACCTCCTACGCAACTTCCTACAGGGACAGGTTCAATAAATGTCCGCAAACTCACAACTTTGCCAAGTAGCTCTGGTGCGCTTCCTTGCAAATCCAACCCCCCAAAATGCTTTACGCTTGCATCAACATGACTGGATGCCCACACATCTCTGCTCGACAAGTAAAACTTCTTTGACATCTTGAGAGCCATAGAGTCCACAAGGTCATGCAATTTATTATCTGCTTCAATCAGAGAACTTTCTTGCAGCGCATCGTAGTATTCACTTCCAACATCCTCCAGTTCTCTCCCCATGTTTAGGATGAACCAACCCTTCCCCGGTTCATAGTTGGACTATTTTATCTTTCTTAAGATAATAATCAGCGGGGAATAATGACAGGTGCAAGAAACACAACTTCAAATGATGGGGAAGGCAGTGGTAACTGATTCTTAACTATCAACAGGTAAATCCCAAAACATACACGCTAATATATTAATCCACTTTTTCTTATCATCAACTCCACATAAGATGGAGCTCACGTCTTTAGCTGCTAGAGGAACTCCCCTGCATTTTTGGACAAGTTTCCTTCCCATTTCTTCCAATTCCGCATTCATATTTCCCGGCCTAAATGCTCTATCCGTGAAGAAGTCTCAACAATGGACCTCCTGTAAACATTCTAATTTATGAATCTCTCTGCTTCTCATTGTTTAAGAACTCTTCGATTTCTAGTGGTAACTAAAGTAACACTTCCCACTGCACATTGGAAGAAGGGAGCTTTTAGGATCTCCCAATCCTCATCATTCTAATTTATGTATCTCTCTGCTTCTCATTGTTTTAAGAACGCTTTGATTTCTAGTGGTAACTAGAGTAACACTTCCCACTACACATTGGCAGAAGGGAGCTTTTAGGATCTCCCAATCCTCATCCCTATCAGTGCATACATTGGGATCCCTCAACTTAGTCTCACATCCAATACCTATTAGGATACGCTCTGTTTTATTAATATGAATGAACTATTGATCTTCAACTTTAATTAACAAATTTTGAATAAATAACATACGCTTATTATGTTGCACTTAGGTTGGGTCGTTATATATGGTATCATAGAAGTTGGTTTTGTATTAGATGGTGGGTTGGACTAGAGACGTAAGCTAGACTACTGGTAATAAGCTAAAGGAGGATGTGAGCTAGGCTACTAACTACAATTCAAGAGTAGGAATTTTGAAAATGAAATTTTCTTAGGTGGGCTAAGAATTAGTTTATTAGTGAGAATGAATTATAGATCTTAAACTTTAATTAATCATTTTTAAAAAAATGACAAACCCATTATGTTGCACTTGAATCGGGTTGTTATAGAGTAATTTATGATTTTACTATTAATTTATGAATTAGAATATGGATAGCCGGACTGATAGTATAATTTAATCATTTGTTTAATTATCATTGGTTTACCTGTGTTAATATTTTGTTAGTTCTTATATATGATTAATTATTAATTTATTAGTTAACAAATATAGACATCCTTACAAGTCCAAGTAGTTTTTAGCATGTTTTGATTTTTCCTAATAATGATTAATGATTTCGTATGACCATAGAAATTTTGATGGTGTTAATTAATTAAATTATAAATTGTTATTGTTTACTTATAAGTAATTAACCAAATAATTATCTAATTGTTGTGGGATATATTTTATTGTTGCTTTTTATGTAGCTTGTCATGTATGGTATATCATATCATTTCATGCATTAGACTAAAGAATTATACGTGTTAACGTATAGAATATTTGTGACTCTCAGATTAAGAATTTCTAGTCATTTTCATGGTGCATTCGGCGAGTTCCAAATCCGTGTAATTACTTGAAATATTGTGTATTCTTTTTTGGCGGCCCTAGGCAGCTTGAGCCCACATTTGACTACTATGTGCTGCACACCATTAAAATTATTTGAAAGATGAAATACCTGCTTCCAAGCCGAAAGGGTTGGCAGAGTGTGCTAGTGTATGATGATTGATTATGTACTTAGAATACTGAGAGGGTGAGTCAACTAAAAATATTAGTAACTATAAGTCATGGGTCACATATCCTGTGGGCGCATAGATGATATTATAGCTAGATAGGGCAACCACCCCTCTCAATATAATTGAAGCTCAGCATAGGCTCATCAATACTGAAAGACTTGATTAATAATGTTTTGAAATATATTGGCTTGTTCCTTGTGATCATACAAATTAGTGTTTTTTATCACTCACGTAAAATTATCTCCGCAAGTGCGAACATGGACAAATGAGTTAGAGTTGGCGGCCAGTTGGAGGACTCTATTATTAGACTCTTAATTTTTCTTATTTTAGCTGTTATTATATTTCTAATCTATTTGCATGGCAATGGGATTTCATTTTGTTTCAAGGGAATTAGTTGATTATGAGCATTGTTTATCGTATCTTTTATTTAATGGTATGACTTAAAATTTGAACCTTAACCAACTCTCTGCGTATGGTTTTATTATGATATTTATAAATTAATTTATAAGTCGGAACACGTGGATCGTTACAAAAGCACTTAGGGGTGAGCATAATACGGCAAAAATAAAAAATTGAACTAAATTATCAATTCAATTAGGTTCCAAAATAATTTGGTTCGATTGTCAGTGAAGTCATGGACAAACAAAATTAGATATTGATATCTGGGTTCAAACTAAAATATCAAATTTTTTAAAACCATACTCTTAAAAATATTTTTTTCGTTGATAATATATTCTATATATATATATATAGAGTATTGTATAATTTTGATGAATTAATTAATTAATTAATTATATGTTTATAACTTATTGTATAATTGGTTATTCTGTTATTGAACCAACCGGTTATGTTCAGTTTCGGGAGTAATCAGCTTCGGTCACGAAATTCAACATCGATTAGTTCGGTTGGATCAATCCAATACTCACTCCTAAGGCCACTCATAAATAGAGAGAAACTAAAAGAAGTTTATGCACTCAAAGGGCAGTGGAAGGTTGAACTTTCCTCCACATAGATGTTTTTTTAAGAAAAAAAAACTAAGGAGGAGAATAAGAATTGTATAAGGGGCTGCTCATTCTCTTCACATTTGGAACGCAGGCTGATACAAAATTTCTAGTTCATAACTAATACATATATTGGTTTTTGACCAAAGGTCATATAAATATGTGAACAAGGAAAGATTTTGCCTTTCAATTGAAGATAACTTGTCATTGCTTTTAAATTCCTCCAGTACCACTTTAATGGCTCTACAATCTGTCAACAGTTTTGCATCCTCCACACAAGTTGCACCAATGCCAACAATATCCCCCTTTTGTCAACTATCCAATCTGATGATAATATCACGGAACCCAAAGCTTGGCCAGGTTCATGCTCATTTGTAGTTATGTCAAAGCATATCAAGCCTCAATAGAGAAGGTCAGTCTAGCTGCACTCCCAATTCTATATAAGCAGCATGGACTCATTGTTTTCTACGCTGTCAAAAATTGCAAAACCAGGCACCAAACAAAGAAAATGCCAATCAATCAACTTTGATGAGCTTACTAATTTTCATGGTGGACATACGTTCTCCATACGGGAGCAAAGAGATTTAATAAGCCCACAGATTTATATAATAGATTCACAGGGAAAGATTTAATAAGTCCCAAAATATGTGGATTAGTTTGGAGATGTTTAACCTGAACTTTGGAGATGCTACTTGACCTGAATTGAAAGCTAATTGTCACAGATGCATATCTATATATATATTGGATTATAAATATAGATAGTATGATAAAGAGTACCCATATATACTTCCTAGTAATTATAGGTTTGCCTAAATTTTCATATTAAACATATGCAACATGTGGTTGATCAATTAGAGTCTCTTGTAACTACGTACCCGCTTTAATAAACCTATTTACTAATCACACACATTTTTTACAACACAACATTTCCACACACTAACCATGCAACATCTCGTACGTATACATGAAACTACTGGTGATGCATAAATTTATAATTTCCAACCATAAAGTGCATTACATGCATGATATGCATCAATGTTACAGCACTTAAATTAAATATTGCTTCGCACTGCAAACTCTTGGAACAAATATAGCGGATTTAGAAAACCAGCTGGGTCATGAGTATCCAGATGGGTAGAGCGCCAAGTGTGGTGCAAAATATAAAGTTGAGTGCATCTTCATAAAACAATGGTAGGCAACGAAATGAACACCATGATGATCTAATTCATCAATTTGACAACAATATACTATAATAGCCGTGGTGATCAAGAAGGTGGAGTACTGAGAAGGGAATGACTATATATTTCCTGAGTCCATGTCCTCACACAAGCCATCCATTCATTCATTGCATACATGCTTTCTCATATATATATATATATATGGTGAATAAATTACAGTAGAGCTAGTAGGTATTACACGATATTTAAAACTATACATCGAGCAATCAAAACTCGCCAGTAATTTATTCACCATATATGGTATACGATATATTGTGTACTCCCTATAAATCAAGTGGCTTGTACCATTCTAATTCATACTCGGATTTTTAATGTGATGGTTTCCCAAAACTCAATTTTTTTAATTAAAAACCAAGGTATTTTATTCAATATTCAATTGAATATTTATCATAAAAATATTTTTATTGTTTAATAAAATATTTAAAATCAGACTAAACCCAATTTGACCTGATTGAATAAATATATATCCTATACTGACTATAAATTTGGTATGGTATTTGAAATTTTTGCTCAATGGCTATTAAACTAATTCACTGAGCATGAAACATATATCAAGAGTACTAAGCATCCCTACTAACAAATATTTTATCATGGTCATCTACATTCACATGCAATTGCTTTCTTACCTGTGCTTGAGAATTAGGTAAAATAAAACAAATCATGAGATATAAGGGGATGCATTAATTTTTAATGTGTCCCATATGAGTAGGAGGTTGATAAAATTTTAATTTCATCAACATTAATATAATCTACTTTAATTTTTTTCATAAAATTTGTCAGTTTTAAACTAACTATTTTAAGATTAATTTTTATTATAATTACTTTGATAATTAAAATGAAAAGATTAAAACATGAAATTGATTTAACTAAATTGTTCCAAATATATAAAACCTTAGCTTCAGGTTAGGATTTTACCCGAATGTTGTCTTGTCCAGATTTGGTCAGTCTCGAGTTTGTTCGAGCCATACCAGCTTCAGACTATGAGTATGAGGTCAAGATAGTCGTACGAGCATGTTATGGGGGTTGAGTACGTCTGATATACATATAAGAACTTTAGTTATGCTACACCAGAACATGAGTTATGAACATATACATGAGGTATATAGATTTTTGCTTGTATTTGCCCAAGGTTTTAAGGTTAGATCTAAGCTATTGTTGCATTTAATATCTGTTTGGCCTTTTAGGATATCTCATTTACATACATCTCAGGGATTTCAAACTACTGAATTGCCCTTGTTGGCCCACTTTGATTTGAGTCTCAGATCTTCGTCTGATCAAGTTCAAGGTTTAGAAGCCCACTTAGCATCTTCGCATTGATTTCCGTCCGCAGAGTCTCAATTAGGTTTTGAGGCAAGTTTCGACTTTTGACACTATATATATATATATATATATATATATATGGAAAAAAGATTGATGTATTAGAGTACAGCTATGTTGGCTGTGATAGAATTTGATTACAGCCCTTAGATGATGATCCAACGGCTCAAATTCAATCCCCAAAAAAAAAAAACTGTTTCTCCTCCCCACCATCCCTTTGTCCGTCCCAGCGTCCACTGGCAAGTCCGCCGTCCCCGGCGGAGTCTTCGTCGGCCTCATCAAGGACGCCGACATGATGTTCCAGCGCTTCGTCCCCCTCATCCCCGTCGAGGTTGGTGTTCATGCTAGCCCCGACGCCCGGCACCGCACTGCCCCTACTACTGCCTACCGCTTGCCCTGCCAAGTTCACATTTTTCCATCATCGACTACATCGCTGATGTCCACAAAGTTGTCGCCTATGCCAGCCTGCAGCTGTAGTCCTCCTTTGATCACGAATTTGCCCTCCCTCGCCGAGGCAGTTGTCATGAGGGCCGCCAATCCGAGCAAGTCGTGAGGGCGGTTGACAGCGGGAGCTGGTGGTCGAGGAACGAAACGCGGGGACAGGGGGGAAGGAATGGAGGCGATGGTGAGGCGGCGACGGCACTGGCTGGCAGAGGGCGGCGGCGGCGGGCGGTAAAACAGGGGCAAAAAGAGACTGATCGCGCGACAAAGCAGGGGAGAACGAAATGGGAGGGGTAGTCTTATAATAAAAAGTTTACTCGCTGCCGACTCGAGTCAATATTATAAAATAGATCAAAAAATTAAAAAAAACTACAGTAAATTCCATAAAATAAAATAATTTCGTAATAAAAACTTATGGTATTTTAATTTATTTTTTAATATTTTTGGGATTTATTTTGTAATATTCACTCTTGTCGGGAGCGAGTAAATTTTTATTACAAAATTACCCCTGCCCATTTCATTCCCAACTCGTGTCAATATTACGAAATAAATCTTAAAAAATATGAAAACTCCTTCTTCTCCCCTGGCACGAAACTACCCCCGGCACCTAAGCTCCTTCTTCTCCTCTGCCTCTATTTCCTGCTTCGTCCGTTCCTGCTTCATCTGTTTCCCCCGCCATCGCCAGCGACGGTCCGCCAAGCCCACCGTGCAGTCCACCCCCTCCTCCCTCCGCCGCCACTTCCACTGTTGGCATCTCCTCCATCGACGCCTCCGACCCAGTTTATGTCATCTGAAGGTGCAGCTATTTAGATGCCTCTGAGGACAGAGCTTCCTCTGTTTCTCCCGCCAACGGCAGTCCTCCAAACACACCGCGGAGTCCACCTCCTCCTCTGACCACGCCCACATTTGTCAGCACCTCCATTGACTCCACGGATGCTAGCTACGTCTTCTGAAGCTGCAGTATTTTGGAGGACTCCACCGCTATTTGCATCGCCTCCTCTGTTTCCAGCCAGCAACTTCAGCCTCGGAATTTCGGATTCTTCACCACACCATTGGGTTGCCGCCCTTCTCGCAAGAGGTCTGGTGTTTGTTCGAATAATTTTAGTGACATGCAAGTATACACGGTCGAAACAAGTAGTATAATGATAAATTAGAGTATCGTTCCCACAGAGAGATGAATTTCCTTAAATTAATTAAAGAAAATAAAATTAAGAACAAAACAGAAATAATTGACTTAACGGAATCTAAATAATAACTTAAATAAAGCGAAGTTAAAATTATAAAACTCGTTCTAGAGTCGAATTTCCCTTAACATGAATTTAATCTTCATCAAATCTTACTCTTATCTTTTATTCACTCGGATTGTCGATCTAGGATAATTATATGACATGGTGGCTCCCGCTCCTTCATGCTTCTATTATTTTGCCTCAATTTCTACCTCCCGGTGATAATTGATTAATCAACAAAATAATGCATTAAGATTTGCCTTATAATCGCATACGGTGTTGTGTATCTCCCGACCACAACGACAAACAAGTCAAAAGACTCGTCGTATGATAAATTATCAATGACTAATCTAATTAATTTCTCCCGAAATCTAATTAAACCTCATGATCTAAGATATAGGCGATCAATCTATTCTTAGCATTTATAACATGATAATTCAAACGATCCGATTGAATAAAAGAGTAAGAGCTTGAAATAAATTCAATTAAATCATGTTAAGTTCCATTCTTCTCTAGAACGAAATAAAAGACTACTCCATAATAAAAATAGAAAACATTATAAAGAAGAAACTAATTTTTATTATAAAAGAGAAAGAAATTACAAAAACTAAAACTACTTCTTCTACTACACTCTGAAGCCAAGAGATGAGATATGATAACAACAAATGACCACCCCTTTATATAGAAGTGGAGATACAAGAATTCGAAGAGGATGTTCACAAATCGATGTACTCTAATTAATTATAATGTCCCTTCAAGTTTCCAACTGTTCGACTCCATTGAACACCATGAATTGTAGCCATTGGGTGGGGCCAAGTGTCATGACCAATCAAATCCAAAGCTTAATTTATTCATCTTTTTCTGCATTGAAATACCAAAATTAAGCATATCTAATAAAATATTAATTAACTAGAATATAATGAAAAATATCACTAAATTAATAATGTTTATACCCGAGAAGTACAAAATCATATTAAAAACATGGGGAAATATTATATATTTTAAACACTTAACAGTGTTGCAGTTTATACGGTTATGTTATGCAATTTATACGTTTATGTTATTCATCGACGCTTATGGTATTCATCCCTGACGCTATGTTATGCTGTTTATAATGATTTTGTTGTGCCTAGCTATGTTTATTCATCCTTAACGCTATGTTATTCATTATAATAAGTTGTTGTGCCTAGCTAGTCCATGAATGGATTAGTTTCTTAATGAGGCTTAGTTGGCCTGTGTTTTAGAGTAGGTTTATGAATTAAAATGATGTACAGCTATAATGATTTTGTTGATGATTCATTGTATCTGTTATATACTGGTAATGAACAATTAACATATTTCAATTTCCTGTATTAGGTTGCACTCAAGATAGCAGCATTGATTATCTGATGGAAGAAGACATCACCATTAGATATGGTGACGTCAAACCTACCGGTAGTTCAATGGAAGATAAGGGAGATCAGAGTGATGAAGATTGTGAGGAAATTGAAGAAATAAACAAGAGTGACGAAGATTTTGACAAAATAGAAGCTGAAGGTGATGCCGAAAAAATATCTGAATGCTGTGAAAATATGACTCCTTGTTTGGGCATGGAATTCTTGTCAGAAAAGATGCATATGATTTTTACAACCAATATGCAAGAAGACAAGGGTTTGGCATTCGAAAGGCACAATTTTATCGATCGAGAAAGACGAACTGTATCACATCTCGCAAATTTGTATGTTCGAAAGAAGGTAAAATAGATATGAATGACAAGAGGAAGATGGGGAGAGAAGTTAAAAGGCGTAGAGAGACTAGAGAGGATTGCAAAGCTTATATGAAAATACATCTAAGCAAGTGTGGGGTATGGAAAGTAGATGATTTTATGGACATTCATAGTCATAACTTCTCAACTCCAACGAAGGTTGCAAAGCTTCGGTCTCATAGTCGGCTGTCTGACTCTTGTAAGAATATGATTGATTCATTGCATGAAACAGGAATGAGACCATCGGCCATCTCTAAAGTTTTGAATGCAACTTCCAATGGCGTCGACATGGACAGAGTGACGCGTCAATCTTGCATTAGCCATCTGAAAAGCACCCGTAAGAATGATGTTGGGCGGCAATGCTTAAGTGTCATCAAGTACTTTCAAGAGAAAAATGTGAAAGACAGTGACTTCTTCTTTGAAATTGAATTAGATGAGAATGGAACAACCCAAAATGTTTTTGGGCTGATGGGAGATCAAGGGCATCTTACATGAACTTTGGCGATGTGATAGTGTTTGATGTAACTTATAAGACCAATGCATTCTCCATGCCGTTTGCTCCATTCACTGGTATTAATCACCATAGGCAATCTTCACTTTTTGGTTGTGCTTTACTTGCTGATGAGACAGAAGCAACATTCACTTGGTTGTTTAAGACATGGTTAAAATGTATGTGGGGAAAAGCACCTACTTCGATTATCACAGATCAAGATGGTGCAATGCGAAAGGCTATTGCAACTGTTTTTCCGAACACCCATCACAGGTTTTGCTCATGGCACATATCTAATAATGCCATGATACATCTAAAACAGTTGAAGTCCAACCATAGTGAATTTGAGAAAGAATATAATGATTGGATACATAGAAGTGATACAACCGCCGAATTTGAGAAGAAATGGAAGATTATAAAAGAAAAATACAATTTGGACAAAAACAGTTGGTTGGCGTCCATGTATGATGTCAGACACCATTGGATATCAATATACATGAAGGATAAGTTCTTTGCCGGTATGACTTCGAGCCAAAGAAGCGAGAGCATGAACTCATTTTTTGATGGATTTGTGCATTCACAAACCCCACTGGCAGATTTTGTGAGGCAGTATGATAGAGCGTTACAATCTCGTAGATTTGACGAGGAACAAGAGGATTTTAAGACTTTGAATTCTAAGCCTGTGCTATGTGGATACTCTCCTCTTGAGGCTGAAGCTGGGGCTATGTACACGAGATCAAATTTTGAAATGTTTAAAGATCAATTGAAAAGGAGCCAAGGATGCATTTACAAGAAAATTGGCGAGGAGAGTTCAATTACAAATTATGAAGTGTTTCCACATGATGATGCTGCAAAAAACAAGTTGTTGCATACCAAACTTGTGGACAATTGAATGTCACATGTAGTTGCAAGAAATTTGAAAGCGAAGGAATTTTGTGTATGCACATTTTGAAAATTTTTCATAAGAAACAACTCTGCAAAATTCCAAGTCAATATG